>JXPG01023909.1:0-12651 GCA_001015175.1 Megaselia abdita
CTTTATGGTTCTTAATATATTATACGAACTGTAGATGCTTCATACTTATTTTGTTCTTTTCTGTCTGTCCTTACGGATATTTCAACTTTCAAATTAGTAACTCTTCAACGAATTAAATGTTTCGTTTAAATTTCAAATCAGACGTTCAAAAGAATGTTTCAGGAATCTCAAAGAAAATTTAAGAAGAAATGAGAACTTTTCAAGAACGATGTTTTGAAAAGAGCTCTTTTAGATAACTTCAGCGCAAATAAAGTTATTATTCAAACTTCTTAAAGACTTCTTGAAGTATCTTTTCGAAATAAGACTTCTTTACACCTTTTTTTCTTTGAAAAGACTTCTTTTAGAAATAAAGAAAGGAAATTGTTTCCTGGGTAATGAACGTGAATAACTTCGTTATATCGAATCATATAGGGTGTGATACATAATTTTAGATTAAATGCTTGGCTTGATATGAAAATTAATAAGAAATGGTAAGGTTCGAGATCCACTAATTGCAAGATATTTCAGTATAAGAATGAGTTCAATTGAAAACAAGAAAATGGATGCGATGGGACTTGTAGAAAGCATTATGGTATGGGAATTTTACTTACTCATGTAGGGGTTTTACCCACTACTGNGGAACCAAAAAGGCCTACAAACTCTCATTACTATTCTGGAAATATACCTGCTTGAAAAGACTTCTTTTAGAAATAAAGAAAGGAAATTGTTTCCTGGGTAATGAACGTGAATAACTTCGTTATATCGAATCATATAGGGTGTGATACATAATTTTAGATTAAGGAACCAAAAAGGCCTACAAACTCTCATTACTATTCTGGAAATATACCTGCTTGAAAAGACTTCTTTTAGAAATAAAGAAAGGAAATTGTTTCCTGGGTAATGAACGTGAATAACTTCGTTATATCGAATCATATAGGGTGTGATACATAATTTTAGATTAAGGAACCAAAAAGGCCTACAAACTCTCATTACTATTCTGGAAATATACCTGCTTGAAAAGACTTCTTTTAGAAATAAAGAAAGGAAATTGTTTCCTGGGTAATGAACGTGAATAACTTCGTTATATCGAATCATATAGGGTGTGATACATAATTTTAGATTAAATGCTTGGCTTGATATGAAAATTAATAAGAAATGGTAAGGTTCGAGATCCACTAATTGCAAGATATTTCAGTATAAGAATGAGTTCAATTGAAAACAAGAAAATGGATGCGATGGGACTTGTAGAAAGCATTATGGTATGGGAATTTTACTTACTCATGTAGGGGTTTTACCCACTACTGTAGCAATTTTATAATTTACCTACCCTGCGAGGGAACTTTACTTATATGGCAAATATACCGTCAAAAATAGGTAAATTTTGTATGAAACTCATATATTTTGTTCCGTGTAGTCTTAATATGGATACAAGTACGGCAAAAATATGGAATATTAACCATAATAGTCAATAATCTCTATCTTCTTCCTATAAATGATAATCAGCTTCTTCTTATTCTTTGACATAGCTAAAAGAAAAGATGGTCATATTATGGTACTCTTTAATAAAGGTTCCACAAACATAATTTTAGATACCATCATATATTCTTCTCTGAGTTTAAAATATCTTAATCCTATATCCTAACCGCAGTCACTTTCAATTTAAGTACAATTAATCCAAACAACATCTTTAACATAAAACAAAATATATAATTTGAAAATCTTGACTGCTTTCACTTGTATTCTTTATTATAACTTGATACAAACAAGTAACCTGAGAATTCTTGATAAATTCCTGAGTTCATAATGAGTCAATCGGCCTAATCTAATTTTCTACTTAAAAAAGTAACGAAAATCTATTATTAGCCACTCAACACCCCTTTTATTCAATTGACTCGTAGTCGTAGCGTAAGTTGACATGAACGAAACGAGAGGAAGGAACTGAAGTGATGTGATTGTTTACCGTGACTATGCGACTACGAATAGTAAAGCGAAAGAGTTAGTTCATTCCAATTAAATTTCATTTAAATATCAAGTTTGTCAACTGATAAGATAACAGTTTCATAATTTATATTTGAATTGAGTGAATGTATGAAAATGAGTTCATGGGGAGAGTAATTAAATGAACACCCCTGGTCGCTTCATGATGCTTCCTAAAGAGACTATTTCATATAATGAATGAGGTTTTATTTGATTTTATGGATATATTTTGGCTCTGGTTCTCGATTTATTTACTATATTCTCTTCTTCTTTTTTCTTATCGACGCAACGGTGACTTGTTTGTATTGGGAAATGATTTACTTTTACTTTTTTAGTTCGTGGAACACTGTTGTTACTCATTATCGGGAGCTCTTGATTTTCGAGTTCTATTTAGTTAAATGGTGTTAATTTGGAAATGTTTTAGTATTATTTTTACATCCATAGATAAGCCCGGTGGAAGCTTTTAAAGAAGTGTTGTTCAGCAAAGCCCCTTTCTTTATCAAACCCAGCAGAATTGATAACCCCTTAACCTGCCATAAAATGTTATCTGAGAATATATTAGCCTTTAAAATGCCGCCAAATAGGAGAGATTGCGAATCGATGTTGTTTTTAACTTTTTCACTTTTCAATAATGAATCATGGAAAAAGTATATTAATTTCTTAATAAAGTAACTTAATTTTATGAAAACATTACTGTAGGGTGGGAAAAATTTACCCAATCAAAATTGTTATTAAAATAAAATGTATTATAAGTATAATTTTTTTATAATATCCTGTGGAATAAGTTATAGTATAGAGTCTAAATTTCAATAAAGCATAAATATTTGATGATTATGATATTTTATAATCTTATTTTATTTTGTTCCCTTTAAAACACTAAATATTAATTTAGTAGAAATATTTATAATTTTTTTTAAATTTAATTTGTGAAACGTTCATATTTTTTTGTTTGCTAATATAATAATTTTTAACAAAGGAAATATGTTCAAAAATTCAAAAAATATTTTTAAATGTTCATGAAAAGTATCTGATGTTTAGTTTTCTGAACTCAATAGCTTCTTAAGATTATAACTACATAAACAACTATTAAATGTTCTCAAACCATGCGAGAATGACCCCTCATATAGACTATCTGAAAAGTGCAAAGCTAACAGATAGAATCTAAAGGATCATTTTCCTCAAACAAAAAATAAAAACAATATTTTTGTTATCTAAATATTTTCAGATACTTCTTCTGATTCAAAAAAACCAAACTATCGATGCTTTTTCGTAAATTTTAGAGAAAAGTCGATAAAACATGTTGAGTATTTTTCATCAGCTTTTCAAAAATATTAATGAAAAGTATCTGATGTTTGGTTGCCTTGACTCGATAGCTACTTAAGAATGTTTCTACATAAAAAAACATTCAACTGTCTTCAACAATCCGAAAACGAGTATCGAGTATCTGACTAGTACAAAACTGACAGGATATGAAGGATCATTTTCCTCAAAAAAATAAAAAGAATATTTTTTCTCAAAAAAATAAAAAGAATATTTTTACTTTTTGAGGAAAATGATACTGGCAGTTTTGCAGTATCTGACAAACATCAGATACTTTCCATTAAGTGCTTTTTATGTTTACATATTTTTCTTAAATCCAAACACAAAAATATTTTTAGAAAAAAAGACGTATTTAAATAAAACATTATCTATTTAATTTAACGTTCTAATAAATATATTTGTGTTACTTAGCATTTAAATTTAAAAAAATTCACAACAGTAAAATGTTAGAAAGAGAGAAAAACCGAACATCGTTCCGGTCCGAAGTACATCATTCACGTAACCGTTAATGAAAGTTAGTAACGTTAACAAATCGGTGTTTTCGCCCATTGCTTGTTAATTCCAACTTTTTTTTACATTTATATATCTTTGAATTTCTGAAGTATTTTCGAAAATAGTTTTCAAGCTTTATTTACAAATATTTTTTAATTTTTTTTTTGTAATTGTTTTGACTAAATATTTAAAAATTGTAAAGCATAAAAAACAATGGATGTATATTATAAATGTTATGTTCAATTTAATAGACATTCAAATGATGAAAAGTATTTTAAAAATAACACATCAAAATTTTGTAAATTAAAGAAAACTCTTCATTTACTTTAAAAAGTTAAATCAAAAGACATTAAAACAATCTTTAAGAAAATATATTTTTTAAAATTAAGAAACATTTAAAAACAAATTTTTACTAATAAATATGCTAATCTAATTGTTTAAAAATAAATTGTTTTTTATTTTTAAATTAAAGAACTCATTCATTTCAAAGTTATTTTTATTTTCAAAATTGCATAAAAATTAATATTTTTATTATGTTTAAAATTGTGAAATTTCATCCAATTCAACAATTTTTTAAATAAAAAGTAAATATACATGGATTTAAAACAATAACTCAATTAAACTCCAAGTATCCAAAGATATTGAAATATAAATTTGAAAATTTTAAATAAAATCTTGAATTCCAAATGTAAAAATTGAATAATATTGTTTATCTTTTGTTTTCAAGAAAAAAATATGCAAGTCGACAATAAAAATATTTCTTATTTCCATTAATATAGAAACAAATCAACAAATTTTGAAACACAAAAAAAATAATGTAATTTTTAATTATTTATCTTATTTTAAAAACATTATTAAGAAATCAATTTGAAATATTATTTTATTTTTATATTTAAAGTAACGAATTTAAAGAACGGTTGTTTATTGGGTATTTTAGAATTTTATGATAAAAAGGAAGCGTTATTTATCGTTACGTTTATAATTCATTTTTGCCCAACTTCCCGATGAGCTAGGGATTTGAAACGTTAGAACTCGATAACAATGCAATATTATTGAAAAACTGAGATAGCCAAAAGATTTATAGGGGGGGTTTTCTTAGAATTTTCAATGGAAACTTGTTGAAGTCCTTAGGACACTATAACTGTTCGATTTTGGAGACTTTTGGAGGCCAAGGTAATTTTTCGATTTTTTCAAAGAATTGTCAATATGTTTATAATTTTAAAGGTAGAAAATTTGCATCACCAGGAAACTAGTTAAACTAGGAGGTAAAGGGAAGCATTTCAAAGTTTTCAAACTATAGTCAATATGTCTCAATTAAATATAAAATCTTTATAGAAAGGGAAAATGTTTATACTATTTACTACTATTTATACTTGTGATTGTTTTCTCTCCAATAAAAATGTTATAGTTTTCGTGAATTTTATTATAGATAAAGCTAAAGTTAGCTCTGATACCAAAAACATACAACAAATTAATTTAAATAAAACAATTTTATAAGTTCTTCTATCTAAGAATTATACATTACCATATAATGAGTCTTTGTGCTTTTTCGTTTTCTGAAATATTAAAAATATAAATTAATAAGTATACAATTATTCTAAATAATAATAAAATATTGCTTGTTAGCCAAATATTTTCAATTTCATCTGGAATTCAAGAAGCAGAAAGAACAGAACCAACTATTTAAAACAAACTTTATTTGATGTTCAAAAATAAAATCGGAAATATTCCATAATTTACATTAGAAATCCAACATCCTACATAAAAAACCTACAGAAAAAATACGCAAAAAAAAAACCAAATTTTCCAAGATTAACAATTATTTTCCATTAACGAAATTTTCAGAAATGAACAAATGTGTTAATTAAGAAAAGATTTGAGATCAAATGTCATACGCCATATGGAAATTTTGAAATTCTCATAGAAAACATGTGAAATTTTCTCAAGACCACAAAATATCACCCGCTTTTGTAAACAAAAAAAATATCTTTACATTTCTGGGAAATCAAGCAATCACGTTTTCAAGTTTTATTACTTCTAAAACAAAAATATTTATCGAATAGAATTAAACAAATATTTACAATTGTTAAGAATTCTCATTGATCTTTTAGCAGGGCTAAAATCTATCTATGCGTGACATCAATAGCGAAACACTCTTATCTCGGAGACCCCTTTTAAATACAATTAACTGACATTAGCCTGTCTGTTAAGTAAAAGGACAATAAAGATAGTGTAGAAAGCATTTTCTGTCATGGTATTTTTTTGGTTGATGGGCGAAAATTAATTAGAAGAGTGAAAGATAATTAGACAGAGCGGGAAAGAAGACGAGGAAAACGTAGAAAAAGTTAAACAATTCGGAATTTTATTCCATTGGCAATGTTGAATCAAATAAACAAAGAGCTATGAAGAAAAAAAAATATTAGAAAATAACAACAAATGATCATTTTTACTGTCGGCTTTTACTTTTTTATTTATTTTTAATACGCTTGCGAAATTTTGTAAAATGAAGATGTTAAAAAGAACTATAAACAACATTTTTCTTGTTTTTTTCGGGAATTGTTTAGTGTGAAAGACATTTGGATTTTTAAAAAATGGTGAAAATGTTGGAATATGATCGACATATCGATTGCCCTTTGTGGGAGGCACTCGCGTCGAATCAAATACCTTGGACGGGAATGAAATATGTTTGCCTCAAAGTATTGCACTCTTATTGTAAAGTATTCGATGAAGAAGAATTATACGATCTCATAGTAAGGTAAGTTTTTGAAAAGATTTGAATGTTGGAAAGGATTTCTAATTTATTTTATATAGGAAAATATCTTCATAGATATAGTAATGAATGTTTATTATGAGAGAGGAGTGAATATTAATTTTTGTAACTCTTGTTTTTAAGAAAATACTACTTTTTCTTAACAATTTTATAATAAAAAAAAAATAGCTAGAAGTCTTTACAAACAAAATGAACAATAAAAAATGTATAGTTATTAAGAAATACCTCAGAAGAAGGAGGATTTTCGATTTAGTTATACTTTAAATGTTAGCTTTTAATAAGTTTTTTTAACACCCGTTTTTTAATTTTAATTGCTTTGTTTTTGAGATATTAAAATACTGAAAATATATAAGAAGCGCTCAAAACAAATTGTGGTTTTCCCAAAAGCTCTCGGGGTTTTTGATATAGTTTTTGATGCTGATTTTGAAATAAAAAACTTAGAAGTATCAGTTTAAGCATTCATAAATTTGTATAAGAAAGATGATTTAAAACCTAAATTTAACAGATTTTTTGAATTAAAAACAATTTAGCAAAGTGTATTCATAAACAAAATACTGCTTCCCAAATGTTTGCTATGGAAATTTTTAAGCGGTAAAATGTTACTTTCTATGGAACAAACATTTAATTCGCGGCTCTCTTTAGGGTTCATTCCGAGACTCGCAGTTTTTACAGTGTTATTTTTTCAGATACATTTTAAGTTTTTTTGTAATACATTAATATTGTAGAGATTCTAGACATTTAGATATTGTACATGTGTGTGTTTTTTACATAAATCGCGAGCTCAGTATTTTTAATCGGATGTTTAGTATTTTTTAAAAATCCTCTACAAAAAATTACGAGTTCAGTATTTAACAAAAAAAAAAGCACTACATAAAATCACGAGCTTTCAGTAATTAAAAAAAAAATCGCGAGTTTAAGAGTATTAACGGCGAAGAATTTTTTTTTTTTTTTTATAATTTAAATTTTTATTGAAAAATCCGTTAAAATTACAATATTTTCGGGTGGGAGGAATTTCGCCAGCCAAGAAATTTGGCGAAATTCCACCCCATAGTTCATATAATTTTGCGAAACTACACCTGGCAGTGGATTTTCTACATGTTAGTAAAATTTATAGCTAAACTAATTTTTTAAAATTGTTGTTTGGTTTTACTTTTTTCTTGAAGCTCTAAAACAATTTTTTTTTTGTAAGGGACAATTGTTGTTGCTGCGCTCAGGATTGTCGTGGCAAACCAACTCTCTTTCTGGGGTCTTAAGTTTCCGTTCGCTTCACCTACATATATAATTTCGCAAAACAGCAAATTTCCACCAATGAGTGCAGTTTCGCCATAATCTGGCGAAATGCTACCCGTTTGACGAAACGGCATCTGTCGGTGGAATTTCGCCAATAAAAAAAATCAGTTTGGCGAAATTCCTATTACTCATTTCTTTTTATCGGCATCTGTTATCATTTTCACTATGTTTTCCTATCAAAATTTGACATAAATTTATGCGAGAATGTTTGTTTTTTATTTTCTTAATTAAGGATCTGATTAATTCACCATTAATATCCACGAAAAACCAAAATTTATCATAGATTCAGAAAATCGAAAAAGTAGGTTTTTTTTATTTTGACATAAAATGGATAGGAAATCAAACCTTTATTGAATTTTTTAAAAGTTTTTATCAAGAGTAATACAGGGGATCTTTGCTCGTGAATTACTCGTTTATGGATACAGATAAGTTAGTTTTACTTGAACTTCAGCTATTCATAGTTTCCCGGTCGGGAATCTTATTCCGGACACCCCGTATATATACTTAATACTACTTTTGATAGAAATTAGAAAAATAGCGCTATCTGTTGAAGAATTGTGCAATTCTTTTTATCAAAGACAAATAAATAAAACAACAGCGCCCTCTATATATTTGAATATGTTTTTAAAACCCATACTAGCGACACCTATATTAAAATAAAAAGCGCCATGTGGTGCTACTGAGCGAATTTAACTGCTTCATCTGATAATGCCATATATATATTTATGAAAAATAAAAGCAACAACATTTAATAAAACAAATGAAACTACAAAAGAAAATAAATTATATTTAAGGTTCTCAATAACTCAGTGATTTGGTGGTGTCGGATGCACTATAGTTTCTGGAAAACACAAATTTTAATTTTAATAAAGAAGAAATTAATAATAACAAGCTATGTAATTAAAATTATCTATGTGCTTCTTGTGACTTTGTCAAGTATAAAGGACATGCAACAGAAAAATGCTGGATGTCCTTAAAGGTATGTCTGATTCTGAACCAAAATATTCCCTTAGAGCAAAAACTACAGATCTTTACTAAAATGGATTTAGTGAAGCCAAAATTAAATGAATATACTCAGAGTCTTCTGATGTTATCAAGAAGACTATCTGACTGTACCCAATTCATAAAGGACATCCAGTTAAATAATGTTGGAAGTAATTAAAAGTCCGTCAGAATTTATATAAAAATATTCCTTAAGAGCAAAAACTACAGTTTTTAAGTTTCATTAAAATGGATTTAGTGAAGCCAAACTTAAATGAATACACTCAGAGTCTTCTGATGTTGTTAAGAAGACTATCTAAGTGTATACTTAATTCATAAAGGACCTTCAGCTAAATAAGTCCGTCAGACTTTATATAAAAATATTCATTAAGAGCAAAAGACACAGATTTCGGCTTCACTAAACTGGATTTAATGAAGCCAAACTTAAAAATGCATAAATGCATAAAAAAATCATAAAACCCACCACCGTAAAAAACGTTTCTTGACCAGTTGATGACTTCTACATTCAGTTTCTGTTCAGATATGTCTAGGATATACTCTGAGTACAAGTCAAAGTTTTGAGATTTTAAAAAAATCCCAACATTCCGAAAAATCTTTCCAAGATTTATGTATTCCATTTAAAAAGCCACTTTAGTGAAGCAAAAATCTGAAGGTTTTTTAAATAGGGAACTTTTAATGACATCCAGCATTATTTAGTTGGAAAGGATTCAATTTTAAAGCTTTAAAAATACAAAGAATCTAAGTCAGGAGATCCTGGAAATGGGAACGTACATTCTCGAACCACAACAAATTTAAAAATAACAAGATGAAATACTTACTCCTAGTCCTAGGAAGTTATCAGAAATCCTCCCTAGCTGTCGTATCTTTTTGTCCATAAATTTTCTGAGTCGTTTATCGTAAATCCAATTGATCTGGGGCTTTAGCTCTTGGTTTTCTGAGTCAAATAAAATCAGCAGTCTGTTTCTACAGTCCCCTATTTGCTGGGTGCATGATTGAAAAGGGTTTAATTTGCGTTAACAGTTTTGTGACGGGATGATATAAGTGAAGATTAGCAAAAATTTACATAGAAGTTAGGGTTTTTACAAAAAAAAACATTTGTGCTACTAAGGAGCTGTTATCTAAAAAGTCCTTATATATGTTTGTTATATTGATGAACATGGTTGAATTAGTTTGTCTTATTATAATTTTTAATAATATTATTAATTAACAATTTATATAATATGTCATATTCAATCTTACTATTAAAGTCTAAAAATCAATACATATCATCAAAAAGATCCTCTAAAGAATCGAAACATATAAAAAGAACATTAAAAACGACAAAAGAAAATTAAAATTGTTTTCTATAAAAACACAGTATATTATAACAATCAAAAATTTATAATTTCAGGAAAACCTGCCAGTCTTGTAAATGCCCGCGCGAAGCTCATGCTATCTATCAAGAACAATTGGCCTCAGTCCGTGAACGGCTTGGTTTCAAAGTGAAATCACCAACAATTTCTGATGTCGACCCAAAGGACTCAGGTTATACATGGGTCCCTCCAGGAATTATTGCATCTTCAAAAATTCAACGTTATTTTGACAAAATTCCGCCCAATAAAGTGCCGAAAATAGGAACAGATGGAGAGAAATACAGAGAAAAACAAATAGTTCTGCAGCTGCCTAAGCAGGACTTAGCTTTGAAGTTTTGTCAAAGTATTACTCCTGAACAAAGTGCCTCTTATGAAGATTTTATAGCCGCCCGCAATGAAATTGCTTTAGATATTGGTTAGTATATTTTTCATAGTTTTTACTTTCAACAATAAGGACATTGTTTCTTGTAGGTTACATAAAGGATGCTAATCAAAATACGAATTGCGTTCATTGTGATGAAAGCATAACTAAAGGTGAAATGGCTGTGATTGCACCTAAATTCATAGATGATATGATGTGGCATCCAAAGTGCTTTACTTGTACTACTTGCAACGAGCTTTTAGTTGACTTGACTTATTGTGTTTATGAGGACAAAATTTATTGTGAACGGCATTACGCAGAATGTTTGAGAGCCAGGTGTAATGCATGTGATGAGGTAAGTCTTTTTTGTTTTATTTTAAAAAAAGGTGTTGATTTTGAAGATGTTATTATATTGAGAATTGCTTGAATTATAATTGAATATTGATAATTCTTGTCATCAGAAATTACACGTTTTAAGGGATGGAAACATAATTTTAATACTGAGAAGAAGGTAGAATGTTCTATGCTCAGAAGCAACTTAAAAACTCATATAGCCCATTAAACTAATACTATACTATCTAAAAGACGCGTTTCGCTGGATCCTGCATAAATATAATTTTGATTTTAAAAATGTATAATCTAAGGTTCATTCTTCTGTTTTCAGTTTTTGTTTTCTTTTTAGGGTTTTTTTTTTAGAAAAAAAACCCTTATGTACTCGCTTTGTCGGTAACGAAGATTTGAAGGGGTAAACATTGTGCGATATGGACATGTGATTCCTCATTTTAAAGGTCTATCTGACTACTACAAACTGCCTTTATCAGAATTTTGATTGGTTGGCACCAGATGGCGCTAGAGCTCCATTTCTGGAAGCTTCCATTTTAAGTTTTTTTTAAATTTTAGTTAAGCAAATTTTATCCGATTCTCAAGTTTGATACCGCGTTTTAAAGGTACTATTGAGGCCCCCAAACTCCCATCATTACTTTTTGGAATTTCTATATACAGTGGCGTATTGAGAAAAACAGAAAAATGGCCTATAAAAAAGTGACATTTTAGTGCATAACTAATCGTTATCTCGAATCGTAAAGGGATACATCATTTTGAAGGTACTAATAAGACCTACAAACCCCCATCAAAATTTTGAAAATACATGGGAGTAGGAAAGAGGCAACTAAAGAAAAGTCCTAGTATGATTATTATGGTATATTAATATAATAGTATATAATAGTATATATTAAGAATGGTTTACCCTTTTGAAAATATTTATTATATCACAATGTTTTAATGGATTCACTTTATATGTAATCTCTCGTTTTAAAAACCATACAAAGAATTACAAAGGATCAACAACATTTTTCACAAATTTTAATTGTAATAAATATTGTATCCTTTAATTTTTAGTTTATATCCTTTTTAGAAATTGCTAACTCTTTGTCGTCAGCCTGTCCGTAAACTGTTTCAAAGTAGTAACCTTTATCAGCAATTTTAAATTTTGTTTATTATAAAAATTGTTGTTACTTCAAAAACCATTGTAAACTACTTTTTTGAATGAAAGTATCTTTTTTTTATAACTACTTTGATAACAAATTTTATGATCGTACATTTTTTTAACTGTTACAAAAATTAGCGTAGGTTTTTTTTATAACGAGTCAAACTTTGCGGCGTTTGAAACAATATGTACTAAAAATACGAAAATTTTCAACTAAAAAAAGCTCTCTGAAATATACTTCTCCTAAGAGTATGCTAATATACATTCAGTGTTTCATGATTCTGAGTTTCCCATCTTAAATTGACTATAGATCAAAATCTATGAAATGTAGTCTACAATTTTACTAATCGGCCTGTAAAATTTATGAAGTTTTCAGTTTCAAATACAGGTTGGTTTTTGAGATATTGGCTCGTTTTTTTTTTTAGGGCTTTTTTTGTAAAAAAAAATACCCTTATGTTAACGGTTTGCGTTGCCTGTTGTCGTTGTCCGTTAAACTCGTTTTTAAGGTTGTTTGTTCCCGTATCAAGACAAATTTGGTTTGGTTGGTTTTGATTTGAAAAGTTTTTGAAAATATTGAAGCAGATTTCGAGTTACGAGGTTTTGAAAATATCAGTTTTTTCTG
>JXPG01023925.1:0-43661 GCA_001015175.1 Megaselia abdita
AATAAATCAGTTTATGTTTCCTATCGTCTCCATTGGTAACTAATATGCCTTGGAAATGAAAAACAAAGGGAATTCCGATGATGACCATTTGCCTTTTGTCTTTCGTTTTCCATAGCTGTTTTCTATTTCTGTTGCTGTTCCTGCGGTGACAACAGAACAAAACGCCATCATCAATAGTAGATAGAAGAACAATAATCATCGCATCACAAACAAAACCCATAGATTTCATGGCATCATAGTTTTTTGCGGGGAATTGTATAGTAACTTCTTCGCGATGAATGCACACGGAACGAAACTGACCACAACAACAAAACGTGAAACAATTGAAACCTAAGGACAATGCTCTCGGACTCACTCTTCGTCTCAACTTAAGACTCTGCATGTTGAATAAGAATATGTTCTGTTGAGTTCATATGTGAAGGAATAATGATGGGATGTAAGACCGAAGAAGAGAATATGCATGAGGTTATTTCTATGGTACCCCTTTGTTGTTGTTAGGAAATCAATCGGCCATAACTCCCTCAGAACATGAAGAGAACTTCATTGTAAAGCCAACCACAACTTTCTGATGCAGCAGCAACAAAAGCAAACCAAAGGAAGGAAGTGAAATTGCATTAGTGCGAGTGGAAAGATTGCTTTGCTTTTGAGTTGCAGTAGAGTGGAAGGTTTCTGGATTATTATGTGATTTACAAAGTTCGTTGACTGTGGGTCTGGGGGCAGGACAGGAAGAAGGATATTAATAAATAGTTTCCGCATTAAATAATATATATAGTTTCACTTTCACTTCATTTTAGCCGGTAATTACAGGTGACTTTTCTCGCTTTAATTTCTTGGCTTTAATTTAAACGCTCTTAAAAATTAATGACTTTTTTATGACAACAGACAACAAACAACTCTTGAAAGGTTTTATTTAGGGTATATATGCGATGCGGTTCATTATCTACTTTTCATCGCAACGAAGGAAAGTTTTCGGAGGAAATATATATTTTGTGAGAGTAATTGATGTGTTATGTGTGTTTTTGTGATCTTTCAATCTCAAGAGACAACTATACAGATAGCTTCCTGTGTGAATGTGAATGACATGTGAGGTATTTTTTCTTAGAATTCTGAATGAGAGGTTATCTTTTGAATTTTGTTTGTTCCTGTTCGGAAATTATCAAAAATTAAATGGAGAAAGCATCAATGAATTAGGATCCCAAAAAAATTAAAAATAACATCCAACAAAAATTTATTATGGCCGAATTTTCTGGTTTTACAACCTGAAATAACATCAGTTGACATTGAATCTGAAAATGAGAAATAATATCCAGAAAAATCAAACATAAAATTTGGAAGAAGAAAATTCATCCAAATAAAATGAAAAAAATGTTTGATTTTTGTTCAGGACTTACGATACAAAAATAAATCGAACCAATACAATACTCGAAAAACTCTAGCAAACTTGGCATTTATCTTTTGTTAAGCAAAAACACAAACAAAATTACAAATTTATTTAATTTTCAAATTAAAATTTAAATTTTTGAAAGAAAAAGATCTTTTTTAATATTAGGAAAATTTAGTTTAAATTTGAGATGAAACGTTTCTTTTACTAATTTATTCATAGAAATTTTGTTAGAAATATTTAGAAAATTTCAAACTTTTTCATAAAACTTTTCTTTTTTCATAAAATGTTTTTTTTTTACTAATTTTTAGATTTTATTGTATATTATGTAAAATGAAAACTTAGATTTTCGATTTATTAATTTATTCATAGAATTTTGTTAAGAAATATTTAGAAAAAGGAACATTTTATTTTATTTTTTAATTGTTTCTTTTACAAGATTTTTTTTTTTAAATATTTAGAAAAATGGAAATGTTATTTAGTTTTTAATAAAATGTTTATCAACTAATTTTTTCGTACAACCTTTTTTTTTTAATTTAGAATAAAATTTTACATTTTACTTTTTCTATATTTTGTAAAATTAAAATTTAGTTTGATTTTCGATTTATTAATAGCATTTTGTTTAGAAATATTTAGAAAAAGGAACATTTAATTTTCGATATTGTTTAATTATTACTTTTACAAATTTTCAATAATTTGCAAAAGATTTGATGATGCAAAACAAAAAAAGGCAAAACACTTGAACGAAAGAAAATAAAAAAGAACATTTTTTTAAAATTTTAAACAATCATTTTAAAAACACTCGTTCATTTCAAAACAAAAATTTAAATTAAAATTTAATATAAATGTTAAAAAAAAAGTATATTAAAAATACACATTTTAAAACAATTTAACTTTCTTTTACATTTCAAAATTATAGTTATTGTGGTATATTCTAACAGTAACTTTAAAATTTTAAAACTTATTTCTCTCAGTGTTGTAGTTAGAATTTCCATTTTAGAAAATGTTTTTATTAGAAATGGGGAATTTCGATTAAGGGGCGGTATGGTTAGTAACGTTATTAACGTTAACATGGCATATTTTTCTTAAACCCAAAACCAAAAATGTTTTTTGAAACAAATATTTTTAGATAGAACATTATGGATTTAATAAATATATTTGTTCTAATAAATATATTTGTGTTAATTAGAGTTTAAATAAATAATTTGTTTTCACCCCAGTAAAATGTTAGAAAGAGCAAAAAAACTAAAATCGTTCCGGGCCTAACGTTAGTAACGTTAACAATTAAAATCGGTGTTTTCGCCCATCCCCGGAGTTTTTTAGTGCTTGAGAGAAGAAATGTATTTGAAATTTTAGAAATACTACAATTAAATAATAAAATCTACTTCCATAAAAAAACGTCTAGGAATTGAGCCTATAAAGTAGTTTTTGCTTTCAACAACCAGCTATCGGAAGCTGTAAATATTAACTTATGAAATCGGATTCCTATGTAAAGTAGATTAAAATTTTAGATTAAACACTTTCTAAATTGTCACAAATCTTTAGAACATTAAATTTTCAAACCAAAGTCTTGAAATAAAGCTTTAAAATAGAGTTTTGAGAAAACTTCTTACAAATATTTCGGAAAAAATATAAAAATAAAAACACTAAAAATAAAAACAAACATTTATTTTCAAGAAAAAAAAGTAATTCATGACTATTCATCAAAATTAATATGAATTAAAGAAATACCTAAAACCAGACAAATCAAGAAAGAAACCTTTTTAATTCCAATCAACATAAAAGAGTTCCGAACCATAATACCCAATGAAAAAAGAATAGTTTATACCAAAAATCCGCCTAAAACTAAATAATCAAATAGTTAAGCGAAACTCTTTCAACAACGATAAAACAAACAGCCCAAAACATAAACGCTAATAGATAACTCAAATAAACTAGAAGCATTTCACCAAAGTTGTTCAAGTCAAAACGTCGAAACTAACTAATAATTACGCAGCCTAAAATTTTGCTGAAGGCGGTGGAATTAAAATTTCAATCAGCCACGTTATCAAGACTTCAGTCATTCATTCATTCAAGATAAAAAACGGTTAGGGGGAAACTCAACCGTCATTAATTTAACTGAAAATTAATTGTTGGTCTAAATCAACTTAACGTTGTATTAAGTTATTAAGGTAAGTTATTAAATTGTTGTTAGGTTCAGTTGACCCTCTTGCAACACGGTGGTAATTGGATTAAGTATTAAGACGTTGTTGTAAGTCATTTGGTGGGTAAAGTAGGTAAATAAGCGCAGTTATTATTGCTCAGTTTTAGAATGGTTGCTCGTTCCAAGAAACCATTAAAATCTTATCTATTTTTATTTCTAATGTTTTTGTGCCGCGTCCCATGTTCTTTTGTTTTCACAGAACTACTACTTGTTTTTTTTTCTAGCTTTAATCACTCTTTCAATTCTCAGAGATTTTTTTGACATCTAAATACATGTTACGAAAATTTAGTATTTAAAAGGAAATTATTACGAATTCGTTGTCTTGGATTTGTATGTGTAGTTGTTAATTTAACAAAAAAAGGTTCTATGTTTCGTATTTGAATTTGTAGTTCATATATGTACTGAATAAATAAAATTATGTAAGCCACTCAATTAAATAAAACATGTGAATGAACACGAAAAACATGTGGGATTTTGTTCCTATCAAAGTCGTTGTAGGAGGATTACCTAAGTAAGTGTGTACTATTCCTAAATTCCTACATTTGCACGGGAAAATTAACTGTGTACCTTACATATTTTAATGTACTGCAGTATTTTCAAATATTTCATTTGATGAATATTCTACACTTGAAATCAGTGTGCTGCACATTTTAATGGTCACGAAAATACATATTATGTTTTGAGTGTATAATATATTTTATTTTTAATGTAAAATTATTTTTACTACGAAAGTAAGATCGTCAATGTAAGTAGTAAGATCATCAATGTAAGTACTTATTTTTTAAGTATAGTATCTATTATAACCGCCAACTTATAGCTATTCAAATCTCAAACATACTTTCCGTGCCCATACTTTTGACTGATGTATGCATATTCGTTGTTTTCGTATACGTTCCATA
This sequence comes from Megaselia abdita, assembly GCA_001015175.1. Classification (NCBI taxonomy): domain Eukaryota; kingdom Metazoa; phylum Arthropoda; class Insecta; order Diptera; family Phoridae; genus Megaselia; species Megaselia abdita. The sequence goes on from JXPG01023925.1 coordinate 4,484, forward strand.
CTGGTACGATTGTTGTACTGAAAAACACACACTTTCAACGATATAAACTTAATCCATTATATGAAAAAGTTTGAGAATATGTACTACTGAGCTATTTTATTCTATAACTATTTTTCACTTGCATGTTCTAAAGATAGTTTAAAGAAAAAAATAAAGGCTTCTTAAAAGTCTCTTTTCGTATGTATATTTCTTTTCTTGTTAACTTTCACGCTGTGTAGCTCCTATTAACGTTTATGTATAGTACTGATAAAGCACAGAGTTGTGGTTATGCTTACATACTGATATTATGTATTTTTCATAGTAAATTATGGTTAATGGTCTATTAAGAGTAGTAAGCTTGCGCTAAGTTTAACACTGAAAAATGTCTAAATGAGGAAAATGTAGGAAGTAACACTAAGAGATAAATAAGCTTTTAAATAAATTACAAAATTAGTTTGAAGAGTTACTTTTTTTCTTTTTCGTTAAAGAGTTATTTATTTGAAAGTTGAAATATCCGGGATACTGGTTTCGACCTTGTTTGTTTGAAATATACAAATATACAAAAACTCGAGTTTTCTTAAGATATTTGAACTCTGAAAACAGACATTTTTTTCTTAAGACTCTAGAGTTAAGTATAGACAAAAATAGAGCTAAATTTGTTTCTTTCTTCTTTTGCTTGGTTTTTTTAGACGATTTTTGGCGTTGCTTAGAGAATAATGATTTAAGAGCTCTCAAACAATACTTTTCGAAGACGAGAAGACTTAAGGATTTCTAAGTCCCGACAAATATTACCATTCTTTTCACAGAAGTCTTCTTTCTTCTTATCTAAAAATTAAGGTTTCTTAAAGTGGGAGATAATTTCCCAATCTTCTTCAAAACAGTTCACTGGAGATCATCTATGGTACAGGGCTATCATCTCAGCGCCTTAGGATTTTTTGACGAACTGGTATCGGTAAAGGATAAAAGGGAAGGTGCTTAACATTAACAAAAAAGACGAACCGGAAAACAACAGGAGATTTAAATATTCTGAAGAAAAAACTTACACTTATACTCTATGCACTTTTTCACTATGATGAAGCTTGATACATCAGTTTTTTAAAAGGATCCCTCACTTTGGCAAAATGACGATAGTTATCAATGTTAAAGGAACAAATATATCTAAATGTAATTGATGACAGAAAGGGCCTTATTTGTAATTCAGAAAATTACTTTAAAAGACGAAACTAGAGTAAAAATATTAATTTTCTCAGTGTAATAATAATATTAAACATTAACAAACAAAATACAACAAATTCTAAGTCCTAGTTAAAATATTTTCTTAAGTATTCCTAAAAATAACGCTCGAGGATGAACAAATTGAATTCAAATTTTCCAAAGCATCCTATAAGACTTTTTATAACTCTGATTAATTTCACAACAAAAACCAGCCAGAAAAAACATGTTTTTCTCTCACGGAAACATTTTTTTCCCATAACCTTTGAAATTGACTCAGTGAATCATCTCATACCAAAAGAAACCTGTCACAGATTATAAATGCAATGAGTCATCCTCTTTTTAGTACCTGATTGAGACAAACTCATCTGAGTATCCTAAGTCAATGGTTTGTTGTTAAATGGTTATTTTTTGAATGAAAAACGAATGGTGATCCGATAAGAAGGGCATACAAGGTTGTCAAAGAAGAGTGAAAGGCGACAATTTCTTTTATCCTTAGAAGATTGTGGGAATTTCCTTTGTGTTTGATCTTTTTATGTTTGTTTTTAGTTTATGGGATTAATTTCTGAGAAATGAGGACAGTGTTTCTTATCGTCAAACTAATGGTCAAAATTAATAAAAGAAAAAGTTCCGACTTTAATAACAACTGTACAAAACAAAAAACTCCATAAGTAATATTGTTCCTTTTTAGAGCAAAATGTGTATTACGAAACAAAAATATACAAAACTGGAAAAAAGTCAGTAGACAAAAGAAACCAAATGGTAAACAAAACAATCGCGCCAAATAACTAACACGTGGTTTAAGGTTCACTTCAATAATGTACTCTAATCTATACAACTCTATCTATACTACTGTCTATAGTAATAGTTTACAATTGTTTGAAGTTAAAAGTTTTCATCAGAATTCCAATCTCATTACATTTGAAATATTCAAAGGCGTAACCAACAAAGAACAAAAACAAAACACAGAATGTAGGCGTCCATAGCGCTCTGAATACAGAAGAAATACAACAAAAAATCAAGCTATCATAACGTTTTGTTTTCGAATTTCAATGACATTACAAACCGCAGGAACGAACCGAACAAATAGCATAAATCACCACAGCTCAGTGCAAAGCAGAAAGGGAAAATCACGCTTTAAAGTTGAACCATGGTGGTGGTGAAGTGGAGTAAAAGACATGAAAAAATGTAATTAAAAACCAATCCCATATTTAGTTATTTTAACGTTTTTTTTTCTTCTTTTGCTGACATACTGTCTTCGGTTTCACAGTGCAAAATGTTCATGCTAACAAGATCTCGTAACTGTTTTCTATAATATGTAAGAATATTTAACAGAATTCAATATCCATTCATATAAACATTATGTTTGTATCTTAAACTGGAAAAAAAAATCTTTTTTTTTGTCGACTCCAGTGAGATTTGAACACTTACACAATAGGTTTTCTTCTATTCTGTTTGAGATAGTTTAAAATCTAGTTTTAAACATTTTTAAACTCTTAATCTGAAATCACTAGCTTTCCGTCTCTTAAATTCCACATTGAAGCCAATGGGATTTAAGCTCTGAGACTCATATAAACTTTTTACATTGAAAATTTATTCTTATACTTACACCATCAACTTTTTAAGATTGCGTCTATGAGATATTGCTTCTTAACAAAATATTCTAATTTTTGAACAATTTTGTTTATATTAAAAACTTAAATGTTATACATAAATTAATCTTCATCTGGATTCATAATAAAAATTGTTTCGTTAAACATAACGTTTCATTGAAAAGTCCTCTAAAAAAAATTTGTTATTATCGAAGTCAGTGAGACTTGAACTCTGACTCTGTTATAAACTTTTCACATAGAAATATGTTTTTAATTTTTGTCGGAAAAAGGCGATACATATTCTTATTTTCCATTTTTATTTTAGAAATTTGAGAAAAAAAAGTCAGTGGGATTTGAACATTGAAATAATTCATAAGTTCTTCGTTTCTCTTATGGTTCTTAATAAAAATAAAATCCTTTCTAAATTACTGAGAAATACTTTGATCTGAAATCAGTGGGATTCGAAAGTCTTCTATATATTCTATATACTCTCTATAATGTAAGACCTTTTTCCACAGTGCACATCAAATAAACGCAAGTAAACTGAAAACTGCAAAACGTTGTTACTATTCCAGTTAATATAAAACTATACAGTCGGTTAGGAATGGTAGTTATCTCATGAATTTGGAGTGTCTCTTTGTCTGGACAGTTTTATTCAGAATATTTTAAGAATGACTACGCTAAATCTCTTTAGTTTCCTGTTGTTGATCTAATTCCTTGTCTGCTGTTGCCGTCTTCTTAGTTAACTCTTTTCAACATTGATTATGTAAATTTCTGACTTCGATTTCCATAAAATTCTTATAATTTTTCTTTTTCTTACAGGTAAGGACGAGTACTGTTGGCAACAGAAGAACATTCATTTTCTTCCCTGGATACTATTTACTGAGGTTTGCATTTTAAATTAAAGTTTAGGGTTTGTCTTGGCGACGCGACATAATAAGTAATTATAGTCTTTTACTATGGAGGGTTTCTTTATGACAAATGGTTGAGGGAATTGAGGGTTATAAAAAATAGATATATTTAATAATAGGAAGGAATTCTTTTGGTTTTTAATAGATTGCGTGTAATTCAGTGTTTTATTGAATAGAAAGAGAAAACAAAAAAAAGTTTAAATTAGTAATTAAATTAGTTTTAAAGCCCAAATATTTTATATTTTAAAATCGAGCAAAAGCTTAATTTTAATCTAGACGAATGTCAGGTTGGTTCGGTTTTGCCAACCAAAATTAAAGAGTTTTAATTTACCAATAGGTTTTAACTTTTTTAAATTATTTCCTAAAATTTGAACAAAAATTATCAATTTTTTATGTTCCTTATACAAATCGAGAGGCTGATCCGATTTTGAGTCAAAATTTGCGGAATGTGTTCATTGAGATCTGGTACACGTCGTAGGTTACTTCTCGTAATGTTACGTGAAGTTTTACGTCTTTTGTTTCTTTATGATATTCCACAGAAGATAGGCAATATGGGTATCGTGGGACGGGGAAGATTACAAGATTACTGAAGCTGTTCCTTGGCCAAATTTTGTTCTTAAAATATGGCTATAATTGGACGAATAATTTTTTGAGAGGGGTCAAGAATGATGTGTGAAACGGATTTTAACCAAACTCGAAGGATAAGTTGCTTAAAATCCGAAATATATGAAATATATGTACATTTCGTGACGTGACAAGAATTGTCACAATTGTTTAATCAAATCAATAAATACCAATAAATATTTTAAAAACAAAAAGAAATATTAAACAATAATTACAAAAATAATAAAAACAGAATAGCAAACATTAAAATTCTTTCCTTAAATAAAAAAAGAACAGACATCAAAAAATTCCTTTATCAACACAAAAAAATTTGCCTAAAGAAGTTAAATAATTATTAAAAAAAATTAATAATATATTTTGTTTTCATCCAAACAAAAAATATCATCAAGAATAAAAATCAAAAAATATAAAAAAAAATATAAAACAAATTTTAAATAAATTTAAAAAATACCCTGCAATAAAATTAAAAAAAATAATATTAATAAACATAAAAAATTGTAATATTATTTTAAGAGAAAAAAATATATGAAATCAATCTGATTTATTTAAGAATTCCACAAAAAATATAATCAAACATTATATAAAAATATGTTACAAGAAGTAAAAATTCAAAATGATGTATCGCACCACCCTACATGATTCAAGATAACGATGTTATGCACTAAAATGTCAATGTTGAATAGGCCATTGTAAAGTAATGATTAGGGTTCATCAGTACCTTTAAAACGCAGTATCAAACTTGAGAATGGAATAAGATTTTTTTAACTAAAATTTTAAGAAACTTCCAGAATTTAAGCGCTAGCTCCATCTTCTGTCGATCAATCGAAATTCTGTTAATGACAGTTTTTAGTAATCAGATAAATCTTTAAAATGATGTTTACCTCTTCAAATCTGCGTTGCAAAAGGTTTACGGCAGATGGACAAAGCGAACGCATAAGGGTATATAAAAAAACTAAAAACGTAATGTAAGTATTTAGTTCGTGTTAAGGGTTTACACAATCCATACGAAAAAAGCCAAATTCAAAGCGGAAACTCCAGATCACGAAGTTTTCCAACCCATCTAACCTAAATAAAAATGTTGTTAAGAAAAATAAGTTTGACGACGGTAGAAAGGCAAGTCAACCTTATCAGAGAAACACCTCGATTCTCACATGGGACAAAATAATTATTTTCCGTCCTAAAATTATAAGACCAACAGTGCATCAAATATTAACTTCATGTGTAAAAACAAACATACGCCTCGGACCAACCCATGTCGAGCCTAAATAACAAACATTCTCATAAATCGTAAACACCTATGAAAAGAGAGAGTTGTCTTGTTTGTCGAAGAAAGTTGTGAGTATGATTAGATTTTAATCATGTTTCTCTAAAGATTCGATAGAATCCATTGTCTGTTGTGTGTTTTAAAGAAATCAACACTTTTTATGTCAATTCCGTTGAAAGAAAATTAACTATGCTGTACCTGTCCAATTATCTGCAGTATTTTCTTTTCCATTTCATAGACTAATGACTTTAAAATGAGATGCTTTCCACAGTGGCTGTTCACAGTTTCAAAGCTGTTTCTTGTTCAGCTTGAAGCGACGAAAACGCGTTAAGTTTTCTGACATAAAAGAAAAAACAATTATAAATAAATTGCCCAGGTTCATTAGTGGAAAATTACATCTCCTTCTCCACATGGAGGGTCTTCTTGTTCTTATTCGGTTTCTAGTTTATTTCTTCTTCTCCTATACGAGGTGTATAAAACTACAGAAGCATCAGCCGTGCAATGCATCATTCCAAATATAAAACAATTAAAGGTCAATCTTATAAGTGCTTCTAATTTCTGTGCGTGTTATATAAATAGCCTTTGATGGAATGAGGAATTAAATGTAGCATTAATCTTGAAATGTAAAAATAACTGACTTGTCTATTAAGTTTCAACAAAAGCTATCATAAATCCTTTAGGGAAGAGGATACAATTCTAAATCCTAATGCAAAATAGAGACATTTTCTAAACGATTGCTCTTGAAAGGGGATGTGATCTGTTTGCTCTCAATAGTCAATATACAAAGAACATGTATACAATGACTACCATGTTGCTTCACATGGCTTCGTAAACAAAGAAAAATCAACTATACAAATCGTCTTATAGAGGATTAAGGTTGCATGAGTGAGAACTTTGATTTGATATCATATTATTTCTTTTTGAATGGAGCACAAGACAGTTGTCGACCATAGCATGATTTTAACAACAGTAATTATGATCTGTAATCATCTTATAACGGTTGTTGTGAAATGAACTCAAACAACTACACAAGAATCAACTCTGCTACACACAATCCATTTAACGTTCGAATTCTAATTAGAGAATGGATGGAGAATACGAAAGCACAATAATCACAAGAAAAAAATGGAAGTATCAAAATCAAAAATCCTATTGCCCTCGTTTTGCCTTCATTTGCTTCGCTCCTCATATTATACGTTTTTAAACAGTTCATAGTCGGTGTTGGTGCGTACTAGCTTCTTAATTTTATTTCATCTTGTTATATATTTTTTAATTAAAAACATTGATAAATTAGTTTTGTCAAATGTTGTTTGGTTTCACCGATATAAACTCAATTACAACTCACCTGCCTTCACTTTGTCTTGAAGTACATTATCGCGTATTATCTGAAGACTCGAAAGCGTGGAATGCATTAAAAAAAAACCCAAAAGTCAATCAAAAGTTAAACCCAATAGGAATGTTTGTAAAATGTTGTTTGGTTTCACCGACATAAACTCCATTAAAACTATCCTTAATTCACTTGGTCTAAAGATACATTATCGCGTATTATCTGCAGAGTCGAAAGCATAGAATTCATTAAAACAAAATCCAGAAGCCAGTCAAAAGTTAAGCCGAATCGGAATGTTTGTCAAACGTTGTTTGGTTTCACTGATATAAACTCCATTACAACTCATCTTCCTTCACTTTGTCTTGATGTACATTATAGCGTATTATCTGAAGACTCGACAGCATGGAATGCATATATTAAAACAAAGCCCAGAAGCTAGTCAAAAGTCGGAATGTTTTGTGAAATGTTGTTTGGTTTCACCGACATAAGCTCCATTGCATATTTTTCTCGCCTTCCACTCTTTCCTTAAATCACTTCTACATCTTTGGCTCGTTGTTTTGTTAGTTTTCCTACACTTTGTCTTGAAATGCAAATTGTAGACTAAAATTTAAGCCTAGAACATCCTTCAAACGAAAACCGTCGTATCAATCAACCGACTGCCGACCCTAATGCGAACGCCATGCCATACAATTTGTAGTGTAATCTAAACAATACATCAATCTAAACGCTCTTCGAACTATTTTTTTGTTGCCTTCCTCCAACAATATTGTTTAGCTTTTAGGTGTTATGTTGGCTCCATGGATGCAGTTTGCCTGTTGATTGTGGGGAAGGGATGGGTATAGTAACTTTGTCTGGTGGGCTGTGGTTACAATTTTGTTTTTGAATTTAATTGCTGTGGCTTTTTGATTTATTGTGTAACTACCTTTAGAGGCAGGAATTCGGGTTTGAATGTGAATTGTGTAAAGTGATTCTACTTACTGCTTAACGTCAAAACATTGTAATTGCTTCGTCAATTGTATTTTATTTAGACATGGAAATTAGAGCATGAACAGAAATATTATTATTATTTTTAGAAATGCTAACAATTGTATATGCCTAGGAGATTTGCATATTGCAATCTAGAATAGAAGAAAAAAGCAGCAATTCCAAATCAAAAACCTCATATATTTTAATTTTTGAATATTTAAAACAAATAAACAAAAAAAAAGTAAACTCATTGACTAGGATTTGAACACAAGAGCATCAAATGTTTTCAAACACAACAAAAAATACCACAAGGAAACTTGTAGGAAATAAAAAAAGGAACAGAAACAAAGCAAGTTGCAGGCTCGGTATTATCACCTTCTTATAAAAACTAAAAAAAAAAAACTGAAAAAATAAACACAAATGCCCCGATTTGAACTCATATCAATTGAAAAGATCCACAAACAGAAAACAATTTTGGAATTAGTGTAACAGAACTATACAACTTTCTTTAAAAGGCAATGTTCTTGAGAATGGTATCGAAGTACATTTTTTTCAAGAGTTGAAAAGTCAAGACGCTGCGCTTTCTGTCAAATTGTAAAAGCTTTTCAGAAATGATAGACCAAGCTATAGACGTGCTGGAAGCGTTAGAATCTATCTAAAAAATAAGTACAGAGTCAGATTTTTATCAAAGCCAACAGTCGATGGAGAGTCAGAATTCATTATTTTTGAAATTTCATTATCAGAGATGAACAGCTACTGTGGCCAATTTCAATATATCATTGTCTGTGGAGACAACATCAAACTAATTCTAAGTTCGATCCTCAGTGCGCACACGTCAGAATTTTTCGTAAGGACCTGATGATACCCTCGTCGTTTCGGTGTTGATAAAATAAACGGGTATCTCTAATACACTCCTTAAAAGACAGCCCATCACTGACTATTCAGAGGAAGAGGGAAAACTAACTACACTAATGTAAAAAAAAACAGCTGGTAAACATATATGAAGCAAACATTCCTTAATATCACTGCTACACATTGAATGACTTGACTTGTTGTGTGATTAATTTTTTATTATTTACGTAGTAAACCGTATAAGCAAATATCAACAATTGTCAAATTCTTACTTTTCAAAGACCGATTTAATTCTCGCTGTCTACGATCTTCCAGTACTTGATGATGACTGTGCGTTTTACTCTTAGAGATATTTCAAGAACATCAATATCAATGCTCTTAGTCCAATTATTTACTCCACTAATTTTTCACCACCATGAAGTAATGCTAGCGTTGTCATCATGTCAAAGTAAAGCGATTGGTCTAGATGGTATCTATCTACTTCAGACTAAGGCTTCTATGGAACGCTGCAAACTTGTTTCCTGTAAATACAAAACTGGATCTAGTCAAATCACTCCTCGTCCCTCACATAATTTTTTTTTTTGATGAAACTCAATGCTGAGATTTGTGTGAGGTCTTCGCAAATATGATCATATCTCATGATTTCAAGAACATTTTTGGTATTGGGGTTCGTGAGTTTCTTCAATGTCGAAGTTCGACTGCTCATGTTCAATATTTTGAAGACTAAGAAGCCGCAATATCTTTCTGACGAATTAAGCCATGGTATTTCCGGATTTCGAATATCTTACAAACTTCTTCGTTCGTTCGACTACGAATCTAACAATGCAAAGCCACAATTCAAGCTTAGACATTAAAAAAAAACACTCTTGCCATCTCCAATATTCTACCAATTGTTTTTACAAAGCAAAACAAAAAAACCTCTAACTGACCACGATTTGAACTCAAACATTAAATAGTTCCCTGCTCAACACTCTTTCACCTCTAATCAAAGTTAACCTAAACCAAAGTGCTGTTAGTTACATGGTTAAGTAACAACAACAACGAATATACCAGTTATAAAAAAACAATGAGTGTGTGCTCTATTCCCATAAATTTATAAATATTTAAGAAAAAATTAAAATAAGCACACACCAGAGTCTGTCTGTATACTCCATCATATCGGTTCCTTCTCGCTCGTTCGCAATGTCTTGGCTTATACAAAGTGCTTGCCTTGCTCTGCCTTCTCATAACACATTCTTGTTGTTATATGGTGTTGTTTCTTTCCTCGCTTTTTATGACTCTTTTGTGTTATGTGGTTCAATAGATTGCCAATCTTTATATCTTAAAGTTCATTGAGTATGTATGACGTTGATATGTGTTTTTTCTACTCTGCTTTTTCTTCAAGAAACAAAATCAGTAAAAGATGTTAGCTTGCGCTGGGTAGATTTCATGTTTATGAATATTTATTGGAATTCAAATTAAATATAGGTCTCGTTTTTCATATACCGGCGAAAGCTCTTGTTTCGTTGTGAAGATTGAAAATTCAGTGGGATTTTTATTACAATGAGGATATTGATTGCAATGTAACGGTATGTAGACTTTTTGGGAAGGAATACATTGAATTGAAAACGTGGAGAAAGTTCTGACTTTGATTCTCAGTTCAGGCAATGAGAACGTAATCAAATTTATTTGATGTCAAAAAAAAAAAAAAAAAGTTCTTGAAAGTTTCTTAAGCTCATATAATGTAACATCCTGAGAGAAATATAGTAAAGAAAATTTGTCACAGAACAAATAAAAAGAGACCATCCCTGTTGGCTCAATCAAATTCCTTAATTTTGATTGACTAAAAATCACAAAAAAGTTCTTTCTTGAAAGTTTCTCAAGCTCATATAGATGTTGAAACATCCTGAGAGAAAGAATGAATGACGAAGAACATTTGTCAAAAAAAAATCCTTGATTGACTAAAAATCATAGCTAGTCTCCATCTGAAAAACGGTGGGATCCACCAAAGTACCAAATCAAACAACTTTTGAATTGAAGGTAATTATCGTGAAGTTATACCTCATCATTGACCTGATTTGGAATTCTTTGATTCGTAAATAATCTTGAAGGCCATCAAATCAGCAAGACTATCCTCAACAACTCTGAAGCCAGAAAAAAAAAAAATGAACAAAACAATAATTAATATTTCAAAGATTGTTTTGATTCTTAATGAAATGAAAATCAGCCATGCAACCCAATTCTTAAGGCGATTTCATGTGAACAAAGTAATTGAAGAAGAAAAATAAACTATTCTAAATAAAGAGTGCAAGTGTTTCTGACCCACACGAAAATGTGTAAATAAAAATATGATTTTCCCACCGTTTATATTGTCTTCATTTGAATTTTTAATTTCTGTACACGGTGGGTAACTTTAATGTCTATCAACTCAACTTGACTTCATTGTCTGGAGTCTCGCAGATGATTTCTAGATGAAAAATGAGTTTAAGTGCCAACTAATTCGAAAGACATCAGGAAAATTAAGTGTCGTGCTCATGACGATCCGCGGAGCAGCTAAGTGTGACTAATTCGGATATTTTTCTAACTATTAATTAAAATTTGTAACGTTTTCACTTTGTTAGTTATTTTCGTTAGATACTTCTTTTCCTCTTGTTCTGAGATTAGGGTCAATTTGTTGACATTTTCTGGTGATTTAGTGTGGAAGTGGAAAGAGGAAGTAGGTGTTTTAATGATGATAATAAGTAGGTTGAGACGAATTTGGTGTTTACTTTTTAAGTACTTAACAGGTATTTTAGAGGGTCTTAAGATTGGGGTGTTTTGTTTGAATTTTGTTAGAGAACTGTTTGTCTGTTTGTAGTATATTAAACTATATCTGGACTTAAATGCCATAAACAAGAAGTAATAATACGGAAGGAAATTTCCACAAAAAAAAATTAAATTAAAACAATATTTTTTTAATCGAATCGTTTTCAGATACTCCTTCTGAGTCAAGAAAACCCAACACCACATACTTTCTATGAATATTTTTGAAAAATAGTATTTTTTTTTCGTCAGAACGAAAAATCTTTAGATTTAAATTTACATTTTTCGTCGACTTTTCTCCAAATTTTCGAAAAAGTATCTGATAGTTGGTTTTATTGACTTTGAACGAGTATCTGAAAACGTTTAGATACAAAAATTATTGTTTTTATTTTTTTTTTTTTGCTGAAAATGACCCTTTAGATTGTATCTGACAGTTTTGCTCTAGTCGGTTATTCGATCTGAATAATCGTTTTTGGATGGCTGGGGAAAATTTTATGTTTTTTTTATTTAGATGTAATCTTAAGAAGCTATCGAGTTAAGAAAACAAAACATCAGATACTTTTCATGAACATTTTTTACAAGCTCATGAAAAATAGTCAATATTTTTTCTTCAAAACGGAAAAATCTTAAGATTTAAATTGACATTTTTCATCAAATGTTCTCGAAGTTTTCGAAAAAGTATTAAATGTTTGGTTTTCTAGACTCAGAAGGAGTATCTGAAAAGGTTTTGATCAAAAAATATAGTTTTTTTTTGTTGAGGAAAATTACAGTCCAGATCCTATTTGTCAGTCGAATGAGGACTTCTTTTCTACTATGAAGATGTAAGTAGAGCAATAAAATCCACCAAAGCACTTCTAAAGCTCCAAGTATGCTCCAAAATCATGAACCAATAGCAACAAGCGTATCTCTCAAGTCGTCTCCATCAAGTCTAGATGATGATAAAGTCTTGAAATCATCAGTTCAAAACAAGAGTTACAAACATGTTAAATGCTTTAATTGTGGTAAGCAAGGACATGTAAGGAGCAAGTGAAGAAGCGAAAACTGTTGTCGAGACGTATCTGGAGGCGATGGCTTCAGGTAGTATATCCGACTCAATCGAAAGAAAATTTCTTACGAAAAATTCTGACGTGTGTACTGAGGATCGAACTCAGAATCGTCAGACTGGAAAGCGAGAGTGCTAGTACCTACACCAACCAACTACCCTGAATATGTATCGCTTGCTGAATCTTGCCAAGAGTTGGAGTACAAGATATTCCAGTCAAAGTTAAAAAGGTAACACTCAACGAAGACAACCTATTTATAATTGTTCGATGAAAAGGTCATTTGATATAATACAATACACACCTACAAGGCCTTAGATAGACCAATCGACAACTATGCCGCATTAATCTTCATGCCACGACTCTGCAACAAAACCCTGACAACACTTCAAAGGGCTTAGAAATCAGGATTACATTTTCAGTAACCATTAATAAAAACTCCGTTCAAACATCTTTTCAAGGTTAAAGATACGGAAATTCTATTCTATCTATATGTAATGTATCTTCCCTCTTTTGTGCTAGAATTCACAACTTTTACTATTTTGAGTTCCCTCCGCAGGGCACTCTTATTAATTTTTAGGAAGTAAAACATTACAATTAATGCACTTAATTAAATTAAAATTACTGACAATATTAAAAGAAAAAAAGGGAAAAAACTAAGAACTGATTAGGAAAGCATCTGTTAAAAAAAATCTTCCTACTGCATGTTCAGTCTTCTAGCACTTCGTCTTCAACTTATAAGATTCTAAGTTCGATCCTCCGTTCACTCGTCAGAATTTTTCGTGTAAATAACCAAAAACGGTACATCGTTAAATTCAGATGAAAGGGAAAAACTAAACAACCGATATAAAGAAACAGAACGAAGCAAACACTACTTAATATCACTTCTACGCCTCGAGTATTTCTGTTTCGCTGTGTGACTTTATCTTTTTGATGTGTAATTTGGCTCAATAAATAAAACCTTTTTACAAATAAATCGTCTACCTTTCTTCCATCAACCAATCTCATTGTTCTCAATTCAATTGATGGAATCTCCCAATCAAAATGGAAATCTATAAAACAATTAAGTCAAAAAGACTCTTAAAAACTCTTTAAAATTTATTGTGTGCCCCAAAACAAAAGGAGCTTCTTGTTTTCAATGAAACTCTGATGTTGATGATGACACAGTGGATTTTGCCCTATGACCCACATCACAATCTCAATGAAGCTCACGATTCTTTACCTACACAAAAGACGCCATTCATTATGCTAAACAGAAATCTATCTATAGCAAAATTTCCACAGTGATTCAATAGATAGAAAAAAAAAAAGAGAAATCAATCAACCTTAACCCCATCTGAAAAAGCCCTTAACACTGTGTCTTCTCTTCTTTGTTGAATAAAGTTGTTGCACTGTTGGAAATGTGGTGGTGGTTTTTTTTTATGGAAATGATAGCTTTATTGGAAAAGTTGTAATGGTTCTTGAGTGTACTTCAACCAAAGGATTAGGTTAGAAGGTTTCCTGGAATACAATTGTATTATTATAAGTTGATAGTCATTGGTTTATATTTGTTGGGGTTGATTTTATGTTAAACCAGTATAAAAGTAAAAATGTTAAATAAATGTTGTGTGTTTTCCTTTTAAAGAAATTTTTAGGTTTAAATAAAAGCTTCTAACAGTTGGTTGGTGTAGGTGCTAGCACTCTCGCCTTCCAGTCTGACGATTCTGAGTTCGATCGCGTCAGAATTTTTCGTAATAAATTTTCTTTCGTGTGAGTCGGATATACTACCTGAGGCCACACTCGTCGTTTCGATGTTGATGAAATAAAAGGGTACCTCTAATACACTCTTTAATATAGCAGACAGCTCATCACTGACTCTTCAGAGGAAGAGGGAAAACTAACAGCACTGATGAAGAAAAGCAGCTGGTAAACACATAAGAAGCAAACATTCCTTAATATCACTGCTACACCTTGAATCATCTTTGGCTCGTTGCGTGATTTAGTTTAGTAGTTTTTTTTTTCTAACAGCTTCCTGTCCTTTTTCATTCTATACCTCCAATACCATTGAAATTTAAAAAAAAAGCCATAAATGTTAAGAGACAACGAAAATGTTTAACGGTGCAGAATAAAAATCTATAATGCCAACAATTCACGTTGGTAGCAGGCAAAGCATCACCCGTCCGTAATCAAAACCAATTGGTTAATAGGTAATTCTATTGTCTTGTTGAACAAGCGTGTGATTTCAATTTTCTTGGTTTTTTGCCATTTGATGTTTTTTCTTTCTTCGATTCAAATTCCCCTTGACTCGAGAGAAGAAGAGTTTTTTACGATAGAGATAGAGAAAACGTAATTGTGTGGGAAACCGACTTTCATAGTTTACTTGCAATCATAGAAACCCATTCGATGTTGACTAGTAGCTTATTATTAGTAAATTAGCAACATAATGTACGTAGAATTGACTATTAGTGTTACTTTGTTTGGGTCTTTAGGGTCTTGGGTCTGTTTAATTTTTGTTATTTCTGAAAACTGTTGGTTAATGTTTTTTCTTTCTTTTTTTCAGGTAATTCATTAGAAGCAAAGTTAAAGCACGGTAAGAAATCACGAAATATTTAAACAACACGAAATGTAAAATAATAGAAAATATATATATGCAAACTTTCGTAAAGAGCTTTTTCAATGCAAATATTACTAACAGGGTTCTTCGGCTAAAGTGGAAAACATAAGATTGTGAATGGTTTGTCTATGGTAAAATGTGTTCCATGAATCTATCCGTCTCTTTCATTTCGAGGAAAGTCTAGTCAATTGTAATATATGTTCACTTTTTTTTTTGCTGGAACAGAAAAATAGATTCATAACCAAATCTTTTAAAAATCCTACAACTATATTTATCTATAAAAAAAACCAACCCACCCTATAAAAACCAATATAGGTCACAAACCTTTCTTTTCCGCGTGCTTATATCTCCTTCATCAAATGAAGTATACGCTGAGTAGTTCCTATAAATAACGCGTTTAATTCAAATTGATTGTGACAATGTTGCATTGCCTCATTTCTGCATTCAAACAATTTATCACTGCGAGTGTTAGTATAAGAATGGTAGAAATTCTCAAGGTAGAAATCCATGATAATGTTCATGTAATTGCTGACCATAAAGAGAAGGTATAAAGAAAATATTCATTTTATAGGTTTTCATAATTTCATTTTAATTTACAACTTCCTTCATCGCTTCAACATTCAAACGTACATACGATCATACAATTTATAAGAGAGATTATTGCCTGGTAATCTTTTATATATAATACTGTTGTTGCTGTCATAAGTTTTTGATTTGTGGTTGAATTGAGATAACATTGCTGATTGAGGATATCTGCACTCAACATTCCTTCTTGAATATATTTTATTAAGATTTTTATTTCGCCTCAGGTATTTCTGCAATCT
The DNA here is from genome assembly GCA_001015175.1 of Megaselia abdita. Classification (NCBI taxonomy): domain Eukaryota; kingdom Metazoa; phylum Arthropoda; class Insecta; order Diptera; family Phoridae; genus Megaselia; species Megaselia abdita. The sequence continues at coordinate 20,449 of JXPG01023925.1, forward strand.
TGGGTGGACAAACTTCTACTTCCTCGAACGATTTGTTTTATTCATAATTATGACATTATAAAAAATAGTATCCTGTTTCGATTGAAAAGGAATGAAATATTTTATTTGGCTTTTATTTTTATTACTACCAGATTTTTCTTAATTGTTTCCTTTTGACATCCTGCGGAAGAAAAATGTGTAATATACACAGGAACATTGTAAAAAGTCATGATTTTTGCATGGAATTTTTTCCTGTGACAGGGATAAGTTTCGAGATTTTAGAATTTTTTTATTAGAAACTGCTTCACCGAAATATGGTTAGACTTTTATTTTTCTACATAATTTCGTTTCCCTCCTCTGTATAATGTCAGTACCTCCGATTTACAAGGAAGAACAAAAATGAAGTGCTTAACAAATATTACTCTTTAAAAATTGTTTTAAGACCTGAGGGTTCCAAAATTGTTAATGTATATTTTGTAAGAAATGTTTTGTTATATTTAACAATAAGTTGTTGAGAAAAGTTAAACTTCAAAACATAGGAAAACTTTGTTTGAAATTTAATTAAGTGTACCTATAGTGAATCTGAATATATAAAAATTACCTTGATAAAACTATAAAAAAAAAAAACAAAAAAAACGTCAGCTTCAGAAAAACAACAAATACGCTCAATAATTAAAAACAGAAATACATTTTTTAAGAATCACAAGAAAAAAAAAGAAATGTTACATAAAACAATATTTTCTTTTTAAAATTAATTAATTAATTAATTAAAGCTTAACAATAACAGAGACGAAAAGTGCAGTTCGAGTAAACCATAAAGTGTCGGAAGCTTTTAACACCACACAAGGTTTCAGACAGAGAGATTCACTTTCCTATGACCTCATGTATGCGGCATACAGTGTATGGGGGATGAGTCGTGGATCAGAATCAGACAAAAGTCTTCTGGTATTTGAGAGGAAGGTGCTTCGTACGATCTTTGTTTTTCTGTTCATTTTTGGTTTAAATATAATCATGAGTTCTATGAACTATATACAGACTCCAGTATCGTAGATAGAGTTCGAAAACAACAACTTCGGTGGCTTGGACATGTAAGGCGCTTGTCAGATGAAGCACCACCAAAAAAGATGGTATACAAGCTAGACTTCAAGGTTCCCGACAACGTTAACGATAGTTAGATTGCCTTGAAGGAAAGCTTACATAAAAATGAATCACAAACTGGACCGCTGAGACCGCAAACCGAGAAAGATTGAGACAAACTCTGTGTAGATTCATCATATGTATGTACATGCAGAAGGAAATAATTAAAATGTAAAATTAATTCACATATTTAATGAATATCCTACACTCGAAATAAGTATGCTACACATTTTAATGATCATTAAAATACATATTATTTTGAGTGTGTCATATATTGTAGTCAATATTCCACATATTTCAATGAAAAACTTTTACACTCAAATATGTAGTCTACACAATAAATGTGTGTTAAGAACTCATCAACATAAAATGTATGGTATATATCAGATATGAATGAGTGTCGGTGAATGTGTATAATACATATTTAAAAGTGTGCAACACACATTAAAAATATAAATTTGTTTCGCAGTGTAAATTACTAAAATACTTACAAGAAATACCAAAAGACCTTAGGTGAGTTCATATTTTTTTAGGAAGAAATTTTGACATAAATATTATTAAGAAACAAATTATTAAGATTTTTCCTTTATAACTATGTTTTTAAAACCATGAAAAATGTACATCTCTCAAACGCAAAATTCTTTAGATTTGACAGCCCAAAATACGTTACTAAAAAAACTTAACTTTCTTTCACTATCTTATCAACACGTAATGTAAGCATATATCACCTCTACGTAACTCTACATAAATCGCTTAATTCGTATAAAAATCTGAAAATCCCGCCGATTTTTATATTAAACAAACAAAAATACATAATTTCCTTTATAAAAAAAAAAGTAATCTCTCACCAAAATTACCTAAGCAATAAAGTAGCACGTTAAACCTGCATAGCTGAAACACACATATAATGTTAACCAAAATAAAAATTCCATTACTCAATAGAATATGGGAAATGCACATTGCTAGCTTGCAGTTTATTTAGTTAGTCAGTTAGTTAGTTTGTTGCCGCATGTCAAGTCAAACCAAATATTTGCAATTAAGGTTATTGCACTTGTTCCTACTACTCGGCAAGATACAGCACATGGACAAACTGTATCTATTTATGTTTCAATCTATAGTTTAATCAGGTGCCCGCAACACCTGTCTGTCTCTAATGCATTATACCATACTATATATAAAAGACCATAGTATATATAAAGTCGTATACAAAAGAAGTCCAATGAAGCAGCATCAATGCATTTTGGTTTTCAATTTGCTTAGCGTTCAAATGTGAACCAGTCATGGCCTGAGGGGTTTATATTTAACTTTTCCAAGTTTTTTTTGTTAGCTAGTTTTTTATTTAGTTAGTCGGTCTCATAGACAACCAGAAACCTATAGATATTCCGACGATTAACTCTTTTATGTGAAAATATTTCAAATATTTTAGTATTTTGCAACTGAATGGTTTCCATGCAACGAAACTTTTGTCAAATGGCATTAGGGTAGGAGAGTTCGTTATTATTTGTTGTTGTATTTATTTTGTATTAGTTTGCTTCATAGAAAAAGGAGAGGAGTCTGTTAATATTAGAGATTTACTGTCTGGATATATTTTTATTAGGGTTTCACGGATATAAAATCAATATACTATTTTATATAGGAAATACGGGTGAAGGAATACATTTCAAAAAGTTTATATGAAGTGTCTAAAGCCACAATAGTAAAAGTAAAGCATTTTGTCTTCATAAAAAAGTTGTCTGCTTTTGTTATTTATGTTCATTTGTTATTTTTGGCAAAATGTTGAACGAGACAATAGAAAAAACGAGTGCCTGGACATTTTCATTTTAAAACTACTATTCTTTTTAGTGATTCATGTTTGTTTGGGATTCTTTGAAGGGAATATAAGGGATGTTGTAGCTTTTTTTTTTTTTTTTTTCAATTGTAAATGGTTGAACATAGGAAATAAGACAGTATATAAAATATCGAGGTGATGAGGCGACGATCCCACACTATATCCTTTGCTATTCCAGGGTAGTTTCGATTGATGCCTTACTCATAAATAATTAATAAATATTCTTATGTATTATAAAATCCACCTGAAATGGAATGCACATCGTTATATGAAAATTTGATCACCCAAAATATTTCAAAAATTATCTGCATCTGCAAGTCTATCATGTCAGAACAGAATATCTATATCTACATCTCAAATCACGATTTCTAACAGTGTCCTTAACCTAATTCGCCGAAAGATTATAATAAAAGAAAGTCACATAACAAACCAAAGGTGTAAATGTTATATTAAACAATGTTTGCTTCCTATGTATTTAATAGCTTTTTTTCTACATTAGTACTTTAGTTTCCCTCTTCTTATGAATTGAGTCAGTCATTGAGCCAATCATTTTATTTCAACAACATCGAAATAACTAGGGTGGCGCCAGGTATTATCTCCGCCTCACATGAAAAATTTGGACTTGTTTACTGAGGATCGAACTTAAAATCGAGTGAAAGGCGGGAGTGCTAGTACCTACACCAACCCACTATACCCGAACAAGTAAAAATCACTCATAGAAATAAGCTTTAAACTAAAAATTATTAGTTTTAGTTAAAATAATCGAATATTAATTGTTTATATTTTTTATTTTAAAATATTTTGTAAATAATTATTTCTAAAATTCTGTTTTTAATTTCTTAAAACACGTTAATTTTCCTAAAATGATAAAAAAATCGAATTGGGGATTTTACTTTTATTTTAATTTAAGACTTAATATTTATTTTTTAAACTTTAATCTTAACAAAATATTTTTAAATCTTTTCATAAAATCCAAAATTTGTATTTTAAAATTTTAATTTCCTTTGTATCTTTCATAGAGCTTTAAGAGTCCAAGAATATTTGTTTTGTTTTCAGAATTCAAATATCTAATACAAAACTCGAGAAAATCGATTTTTTTTTAAATTGGTATATTTCAAAAAAAAAAAGACCAAAACCAGTCCCCTCAGATATTTCAATGTTCAAATAAGTAACATTACTTTCGTTCAAGTAAATTCTTCGTTTTGTCTTTGTGTGGCTCACTCTCATGTAATTTAAACTTCTATTAATCTTAATAAATGCTTCAAAACTAACTAATATAAAGAAAAAGAAACTTTTGTATTTCCTAAAATCATCATAAATACCACAAACAAAAATAATCCTGGATCCAAATTTAATAACAAAAAAGTCGCAACGTCCCCGAAATCATAATTTCTAAAAATCCTCATCATCCCATTAAAATCCTCATATATGTTGTCAGTTCATTCAGCAGACAACCGTAACCGCAAATTTTAATCTAATAATCCTGAATTCCATCTAGGCTAAAATCGCATTAAATATGAATGTCTGACTGCTATTTTCTTCTTTTGTTCGAGATTTTGTTTCACAACTACTCTCACAGAACCAAAACAATACGGAATAACTGCAGTAGAATCCATCCGTTGGATTCAGCTCTACTGTTCTACGGCTCCACTCGTAAATGCTGTACTGCATGTCTTTTATTCTATGAAGAAACAGTAAAGTCTACATAGTTATACGACACATATAGAATTTAAATGGAAAAACTATGTTATACGCTTTTCATTCTCATTTGGAAATACTTTTAAAACTTTTAATTATCCAAATTGATTTTATGTCATTGTCAATTAGAATTAAGTAAGCAGTATAGAAGATCGATCGTAAAATTTACTTTACCGCTGAAGTTGGATGGAAGGAATAATTTTAACAGGGTGTGAAGTATTTTTCTGAGAATGAGTAAAGTATTTTGTTGACCTAACTAAATTCTCAAGATGAATTGGGATTACTTTTGACAAATTTTGAACTTGGTAAGATTTTGTTACGAATTTATTTGTTAGAAGACTTTATGTCACAGGACAAATTTTGTTACAGTTTAAATGTTTCGCTTAATGAATATTCCATACTAGAAATAAGTTACACATTTTAATGATCATATTGTTTTACAGGGTGTGAATTATATATATGCAGGTTGTATCAGATATGTATAGAACTTTAAGTAGTTCATCTTACTTTAAGTTCATCTTACTTTATTTCACTAAAAATAGGAAAACATACTATTGCGTAGTAGTGAATTTTCTTATTAAATAGTAAAATTAATAAAGAAAATTGGTTTTACTTCACTTGCAGTAGCATTTTTTTTTCATAAGTTGGGAATAGAATAGAACAGTGCAATTTACTATAAAATTGTTTAGTTATTCACATAGTTATAGTAGTAACAATTTTTTCAACTAAATAAGTAAAAAAAAAAGCATTTAGCTATTTCACTTTGGTTTAGTAAAAAAAGTAAAACTTACTAAAAAAAGAAATAAAGTCAAAGTTCAAGCTTCAATTTCATCAAATATTTTCTGTTTTCTTTTGTGGTTTTAATATTCTACAAATTATACATGCTATTGTATTCGCATTCTTTACTTTTTCACGGCAAGTTATTGAAATTTAAAAGCAAAACGAGGTGTGAGTTCGAAGCCAGACAGGAGCACTAGTCATAAATTATGTAGTTTGCAAATAAGGATGCAAGATAAATATTGTTCACATAATTTTAATATAAACAACGACAAAATATTTTATATTTAGCTTAATGAAATTAGCTACTTGTAGCTTTTTTATTTAGTAGTATTTTTTAGTAAACAAAAATAGTATTTCAATAGTATATCTTGTAGTGCAAAAAATTAAACTTTTAATACTTATTTTTTAACACAGTTTTTGAGTTTATCAAAGTGTTTAGCTCAACCACAAAGTTTTAAGACCGTTAACAATTTTGAGTTGAGTTTAATTTTTATTATTAGAGTAATGTGCACATAGAAATTTGTCGTAAAGAAATTTTAATTCGTCTGAGTCAGACAAGGTACTGTGTAGATACTGATGAGACACTTTCAACGGCCAACTAGCCAGGGCTTATTCCAAACTTCCTGCACACGATTATAAATTTATGACATTACGTTTCAAGATATACAAACTGCCATAAACATAAATGTGATTGGTTGACACCAGATGGCGCTAGCGCTTAAATTCTGGAAGCTTCCAATTCAAGTATGTTTCAATGTTAGTTAATAAAATCTTAACTGATTCTCAAGCTTGATACCGCCTTTTAAAGGTACCGATGAGACCCTCAAATCCACATCATTTCTTTTTGGAATTTCTGTATGCAGTGGCGTAGGGAGCCGAAAACAGTAAAATGGCCTATAAAAAATTGACAGTTTAGTGCATAACTTCGTTATCTGGAATCATGTATGGTCGTGTCATACCTCATTTTGAAGGTATCAATAAGGCCTACAAACACCCATAATCATTTCGGAAATACATAGGCGTACACAAGGGGCAACTAAAGAAAAATATGTATAACTTCGTTATCTCAAATCATATTGGGTTGTGTGATACATCAATTTGAAGGTACTAACAAGGCCCGTCATCCCTTATAAATATTTTAGAAATTCATGGGCGTAGGAAAGGGGCAATTGAATCAAAATGTGGATAACTTCGTGATCTCGAATCATATAGGGTCGTGCGATACATAATTTTTTAGGTACTAATAAGGCCCGTCATCCCTTATGAAAATGTTGAAAATACATGGGTGTAGGAAAGGGGCAATTAAAGCAAAATGTATTTTTATATACTTTACGATTCCTAGTATGATAATTATGGTTCCTAATATATTATACGAAGTGAGGATGGGCCAGAGACTATGAGTGGCTCAATCTAAGAATTAATTTCATGAAAAAACCCTAGTCCTACTACGGAACGTAGTTCTACTGCAGCGCTTCATTTAATGTGTGTAGTGCATATTCCTTGTGTAGGGTACATATTTTAAAGTGTGCAACACACATTAAAAATTTATCTCTTCTCAGTGTAGTTCATTCATAGTTCAATATGAGGATGCAGTGACTGCAAAAGAGAGCTGTCTTGGAAAAGAAAGCTCTAAATCAGAAAAACCTACAGATAAATACCCGATCAACCAAAGAGTCGTTTAGCTCCAAAAGAAGAGATGTTGTTAAATTAGCAAAACTGAATAAAAAGCGCTTCGAGAACCAGCAGTTCGAAGAGGAAACAGCAAGTCCTCAAGCAATGGGAAGAGTTTTTCTCAGACCTGCTGAACGGTGTAAAAAGCAGAAGAACAACCATCATATGATTTTCAAAACAACAATGATATCGCTCTACCCACAAGATCAGAGGTAAACTCAGCTGAACTGTTGAGGACCTTCTTTCAACGAAGCTTTCCAAAAACTGCCTCTGAAGATCTGTCAACTCAGCTGTCCAGCAAGACCAAGGTTAAGCTTTACAACGAGCTTGCCTTGCCAGTACTTTTGTATGGTGCAGAATGCTGAAACCTAAAATCTGAAGACGAAGGAGTTCTCTTTGTATTTGAGAGAAAAGTGGAAGGTGTATGGAGGAATAACCACCCGAGTATAGTTGAGAAGATCCGAACGAGACGTTTTCAGGTGGTCAGGACATGTATCAAGGATGGACGACAATGCTCCAGCCAAAAGAGTACTCAAAGCTAACAGATGGCACACATAAAGAGCACGGCAACGAGATCGATGAGTAGACCTTGTTTACAAGACGCCAGCGAGAAAGGTATAGGTAAAGGCACAGTGCTGCTATCTGGAATCTGACTAAAGATCGTCACCAACGATGTATGTAAAATATGAGTCGGATATAATACTTGGAGCCACACTCGTCGCTGTTAAGGAAATAAAAGTGTACCTCTAGTTTGCTCGTTAAATTTGTAGACATCATCACTGACTCTAGTCAGAGGAGGAGGACTCTATTCAGAGAACTACTGATGAAAAGTAGCGGATAAACACATATGAAGCAAACATTCCTTAATATCACTGTTATAACCGTAAGCCACCTTTAACTCGTTGTGAAAAATATTGTTTAGTAATGTTCATTTTAAGAGTTTAAACAACCAATCCTATACACAGTGTAGAAAAAAAAACTAATGATATGAATAGCGGTGAGCAAATATCCATGAGTTATAAAATAAGACAAATCTAACCACTCGATATCGAAATGTAATGTAATGCCATAAAAGGATAGATAGATTGCTCTGATGAAGAGAAAGTGAACTAGAAGGTGAAATTGAAGTTGAGATGATTGGTAGGTAAGGTAGATAGGTTGGTTCGATGGTAAGCAATTGCTGGTAGACGATATTATTTATTACCATGGTTTGTTTTCCAAGGAAGGGATTTACTTGCATATAACGTTTGAGTTGACTGAGATGGATGGGTTTCTAGGAGGAGTTTCTATTTCACTTCATTTCTATGCGGATGGATTTTGAGAAGGTGGGTTGTTTATAGGAAGTATTTGAAGTTAAAGTTTTCTTCTTTTGTCTTATTTTGAAAAGGGCTTTACTTTTTTTTTTTTGATTGACTGACGATTTGAAGGAAACATTCGAGCTTTCTTATGGAGGGTTGAAATCTGTCTGAAAAAATACCATAGGGTTTTGTAAGAAAATGTTGCCAAAAACTCTAGGATTATGTTTCCCATTGACTTCAAATCCAAAACATCCATGAAAAGAATGAACAGAATTCACACAACCTGTAAAAAGTAACAAAAAACTTTCATTCCTTTAAAATGTCAAGTCAAAATTTAGCATATTCAGCAAACAAAACCGCTAGCAAAGAGTTTATACCTAAGCTGTGCACCTGTGCTAATAATTCGCCCTCCTTTGAATTTATAGAAGAAAACAAAAAAAACTAACAAACAACCGAAAACGAGAAAACAAGTATAGAAAAAATAAGAAGGAAAAAAATAAAACAACTTTCTCAGATACATTTTGTATTTACATTCACAACAAACAACAATCTAGCATTTTGTAAATATAAATACCTTGGAGAGAATCGAATCGACTCGAGTGATACGTGATATCTGTTTGATTTTTTATGACTTTATGTAAATATCCGTTGAGTGAAAATGCTTTCATTTCATTCCATCCATCTTTTCAGATGCAGTTTGAGTTTGACACTTTAAGCCACAGAGAGTGTGAGACTGCCTGTGACATTCATCGAATAGTAATGATGTTGTTTGATTAATCGCTAAGCTATTTAGAAAGTAGAGTTTTCACTTTCAGTGATCAAAATGTACAAAAGTATACACAAGATAAGGCCAATGTTTATTATTTACCAGACCCAGACACTTGTTTTTTGTTTACATTCAATGGCTGTCGGCTGTGAAGTATTTTCAGTATTTGAATTCAAGATATATAATGTGGACGAGGACCAGACCTCGTTCGGTATTTAATAAAAACCGCACACTTGTGATTTCATATTCCCCAGTTAATTGAGCGATATCAATGTAAATATTTATGGATGGCAATGAAAAGTTTATTGCGGGATGCAATGACAGTTTCTGCTGTGGTTTTAAATACTTTGGAAATACAAACTTTCGAGATTTTTTTTACATGTTCGCAGTCTGAAGAGTAAATAATCTACCTATGTATCATTAAAAATATGTTATTTAATTAACAATTAACTACTTTTAGCACACATTTTGCTCAAACTATATAAAAAGTAGAAAATGATTTATTTTATATTATCTCGAATTTTCAATGAATATATTTATGATTTAAAAGATAATCCTCTATTTTCAGTTGAGTTTTTTATTTGTTTTAATTGTATACAATGGACGGGGAATATTAAGAGGAAGTGTTTTAAGCATTTATTTCTGAGATTAGAACAGTTCTAAGGCTCCATAAACCGCTAAAGCGGTTAAAATTGTTATATACAATATGAGTATCGATTTAAATTAATTATAGAAAAGAGTCGTGAGTATTGTTGAACGAAGAATATTGAGATGAGCCTTGGCAATTGGCAAACGTAACGTTATTCCTTTGAAAATAACGATACCCGAAAAATAACATAACCGACAAATTCTAAAATACCCAATAAATAACCGTTACCTAAAATCGTTGCGTTATAACGTTACGTTATAAATTTACAAAAAACAACAAAAACTTAAAATTATTTTTTTAATATTTGAGTTTCATATTTTTTTTAAATTTAAAAAAATTAACATTGCTTTTTTGTTATTTAAAAGTGTATGATTTGTTTCAATATTATTTACGAAAATTTGTAATCATTAAGCTTTAGAATATTAATTTAGAATGAAGGATCATTTTGTTTTTCAAAATTGTATATTTTATTTTGAAGACAATAAACATTAAAAATAAAATCTTGAAATTTATATTTGTTTAAAATTTTGAGTATGATAAATAATAATTGAGTTATTTTTTTTTATATTGATAATTTGTTGAATTCCATAATTTTGAAAATTAATAATTTTATTATTTATATTTAACTTACCCCCAATTATTTTAAAAATATTACGAAACATATTTTTTGTTAGTTTTTTAAATTTGATATTTATTGAAAACAAAACACTAAAAATAGTCTGTCTAAAACTTCAAAAACCAACAAATTTAAAAAGAATAAACCCAAACATTTAAACAAATAGCATATAATTAAATTATATAAGTAATTATATAAGTATAAGTAAACTAAAAATAAGAAAACATTAAATTAAATCCAACAAATAGCGTAAAATTAAATAATAAAAAAAATCAAAAATACAACAAACAAAAATTAAACAGAAACATTTAGAAAGAATAAATATACTAAAAATCTGTAAAATACTAAAAAAGTTCAGAAGCAAAATATGATTTACCAAATTTAATAAAACTTTATGATCAAACACATAATTAAATAAATAATAGTAAAAAGAAACAAATAAATAAATAAATATAAAAAAAAAACTAAAAAAACTAAATCACACAACGAGCCAAAGCTGACTCAAGGTGTAGCAGTTATATTAAGGAATGTTTGCTTCTTATGTGTTTACCAACTGCTTTTCTACATCAGTGTTGCTAGTTTTCCCCCTTCCTCTGAATAGAGTCAATGATGAGCTGTCTGCTATTTTAACGAGTCTATTAGAGGTACCCTTTTATTTCATCAACATCGAAACGACGAGGGTGGCGTCAGGTAGTATATCCGACTCACACGAAAAAAAATTTCTGACGCGTGCACTGAGGATCGAACTCAGAATCGTCAGACTGTAAGGCGAGAGTGCTAGCACCTACACCAACCAACTACCTAAATAATATAACACTAAAAATAAATATAAATGTAGCACTAAATGTATTTAGTAGAACATTAAGTGTTAATATTTTTATCATTTTGAAAAATATTTTTTTTTTGTTATGCATTTAAAAAAGTTTGTGACATTTTTTGAGAGATGTAATCATAATAAAATTTAATTCCAAAAATTCTGATAATTTAAAAATTATGTTTATTTAAAAAAAAATATATACTGAGAGAAATGTTTGTTTGAATTTTGTTTTTCAAAAATGCAATATGGGTACTATTTTAAAGCGTAGAGTACTGAAAGTACTTTAAATCAATGTTTAAAAATAAAATCGAATCGGAGCATTGATAACAAATGGTTGCAATTTGTTAAATCGGTTTTTGTTTTCCTATTACTACAAAAACAAAAGAAGTCAACAAAAAATATTTAAAAATATACATTGAGAGAAAATGTTGGTTGATTTGGTTTTATTGATTTTTGGATAAAGAATTTCAGGGAAGGGTGGGGGTCAACAATTTGAAAATACTAATTTTAAAATAATAAAGAATTAATCATTGAAAAAATCAAAACAAAAAAGTTATTATATATTTTAAAATTAAAATATAAAAATTTAACTATATTTTCAAAATTTAAAAATATAAATAAAAAGCTAAACGTTATTTTAACTAAAAACTAAATTAACAAAGAATTTGCATCTAGAATACAAGAAAATATTTTAAATTTTGAAAAAATATTGTTTTGTTGTAAATAAAACTAAAATAAAAAAAAATCTCATTAAAAAAAAATTTCGTTATAAAAAAACTTAATATTAATTTCTGACTAAAAAGCAAAAAAATAATTTAAGCTTAAAGTTCACTTATATATATAGACAATTACTTTGATATATAACAGTTTTGATGATTCTCAGGGATATATTTAATTGACACTGAATTTAATTGAAAATAAAATTGTGTCTATGTTTTTGATTTTTATAAAATAAATAAATGTTTAATATTTTTTTTATGTAAATAAATTTAATTTTAATATATGTATTCATAAAAGAAAAAATATAAATGGATTTTTTTTTAATGAGAGTTTTTAACCATTTAAAATAGCTACAAGAAAATCGAAAAATATCAGTACTTTGCAGATACTAAATCTGCTTTTGTTAAAGATCACTTTTCAGAAAGAGCGGGCAAGCATAGCGAACAATCTGAAATGTAGGCTAAAAGCAAAAAATAATTAACTACGGTATCTCCTTTAAAAAGGCCACTAAAATAAAACTGATTCTGGAATGTTATTCTTTAAAAACTAATTTAACACAAAACAAATACAATTTTACCAAATCTTGAAGACGATTCAAATATTTTTCAAAAATATTGCTGTTACGAACGAGTTTATTCTTGCCTTATTCTTGAAAAGTTTAACCGACAAACAAAACAAAAAAACTCTAAAGATATTCATAGAAAAACTTCTAAACAAAATTGAATAAAAGTAAATTTTGCCTCTAACTGTTTACATTATGTAAAAAAGTATATAATTTTAAGATAGTTTTCAAATTAATTTTAAGATGAAAGACCCACATTTTTAGATATATAAATATTTTTTTTACTGAATTCAGACAAAATATAAAATGCTTATTTAGCAAAAAAATCCATCATAACTTATTTCCCTTCTCTATACCTAATCTCCATATAACTATATTAAAAATGATAGTTATAATAAATTATGATAAGATAACCCAATCAGTGAAAGCTCTTCTATAAACAACTCGAAGTCCATTTCTCTCAACAAAAGAATCAAGAACAAATATTGCTGTCAAAAAGTGAAAGTCCAGAAAACCTATCTGCTCAACCTTAAAGAATCATCAAAATCAAGTGTATGATTAAAAATAGAAAACGTAAAAAAAATGACACACGTTCTGGGTACCATCATATCTATAGAAGAACTAGTTAAAAGAGTTAATTATATTGGGAACGGTCGAACGAACCGAAGCGATTCATCGCATCGCGCGTCTCCGCGACGTATACAAAACAGAAAAATCTATCATGTTAAGTTCGTTAACCTTCTTCTTTTGGACCTGGTTTTCATTTAGCTGGTAAAACGTATCGTAAATGAATTGTGACTTGACGCGAGATCAAATCAAGATGAATGAAATGGTATCCTGCCTTGGCCTGGCTTGACTATGTGCGTTGTATATGACTAACCCAACAACTTTATCCACTTCATCCATATTTTATGTTAAATGTGAAACGAATTGATTTGTAAAAAGTATGGTTATGTTGCCATATACAAGTTTTCGAGTTGAAATCAACTGAACTGACTGAACATTGAACAAGTGGTGGTACGAATAAAAGTTTTTCATTTCAATGGAATTGTCAATTGGCTATGATGGCATACTAGAGGCACACCACTCTAGATGAGTGGAATGGCATCATAAATGCACCTGCGGAATATCAATGGTATGCTTGGTTATAATTTGATTAGTGCTTTGAGGCTTTTATGTTAAACATTATGTCAATTGAAAGCTCATTTTATTTGTGGTTTACATTATCATATATAGTTTTTGTAGAACTATTTATCAGTTTTTTTGTTGTAAATAAATTCTGCGTTTGAGTAAACACCGCTAAAGACAAAATTGTAGAATCTTGAATTATACAAGGCATTGTAAAATAGCAGCGCTAATCGTAATTGTAGAATTTAACATTTAAAACAAATTAAAACTTCAAAAAATAATTTATGAAATAAATTAATAATTGTATTTTCTAAGACTTGAAATTGAAAACCTTTGAGGAACCTATGTCCCGCTTTAGACTTTGCCATCTTACTGACTTTCAAAAGCTGTAAATACTAAGTTGGGAAATGAGATTCCTTATATGTACGTAGAACATTCTTAGTAAACAAATTGTACAATCAAAAAAATGTCCTTATGTAAAAAACAATTTCCATATGTAAAAAAAATGGAAAACTTCTTAATTTAGTTAATTAAAAGACTTTCTAGAAATTGATTTAAAGAAGCTGGATTTTTGGCACAAAAAATCACACCTTTGCAGTTTCTATAAAAATATATGTGGACAAAAATGTGTATTTTTAATGAAATTAAAAGACTTTCTAGAAGTTGATTTAAAGTTGGATTTTTAGGCACAAAAAATCACCCTTTTGCAATTTTCACAAAAATATGTGAAAAAATTGCGAGTTTTTTAAATGAAAACTTTTTAATTTAATAATTTAAAAGACTTTATAGAGTAAAAGTTTCGTTAAAATGACAATTTGAAAAAGCTGAACATTTTAAACATTTTTTTACAAAAGTATGTGAAAACAAATTACAAGTTCTTAATTTTTAAATGAAAACTTATTAATTTAATAAAATAAAAGACTTTCTAGAACAAAAGTTTCGTTTAAAAAGACAATTTGAAGAAGCTAAATATTTGGCGCGAAAAATCACACCCGTTTGCATTTTTCATAAAAGCATGTTTTTCTATGAAATTTTTGTAATATAGTGAATTAAAAGACTTTCTAGAGGAAAAGTTTCGTTAAAATGAATTTGAAGAAGCTGAATTTTTACAAAGGAGTTTTTGTTCCAAAATTCTTCATCTTCAAATGTTAAAATTCAGCTTTTTGTGTGAAATTTCAAACCACTTATAAAAGGATTAAAAAAAATGAATAGCATTTTTATGAAATAAGATTAATTAATAAAAAAGCAATTTAAATGCCATAATTTCTACAGATTACAAAAAATTGTAATTGATAGAAATAATTGATAAAATGCATTACTTTCTTTTATAGCAATTTATGGTTTCACGCAATTGTTTCAATAAAAAGTAAAATATATACTTTCTTTTATATACATTTCCCTATTTCAGTTAATTCAGTGTCATTTAAAAAAAATATTTTATTTCTAAAATTAAAAAAAAAAATATAATTAAAACCAAAATTTACAAAATTACACATTTGTTAAGTTTTTAAATGACATATTTGAATTTTTTATATATTTCAACCATTTCAAATAGTTAAATAAATAACGAGAAAGTCAATTCTTTTTTGTAGATACTATATTGTAAAAGTTCAATTTGCTGAAATTCTGCACTTAGTGCCTCGAATCGTGAGTCAACTTTTTCAAATTGTAATCTTAATATATAACATTATTTTTAAATAAACCGAAAAATGTCATAATTTGGTGTTAGTATATTTAGCAAAAAATACAAGAGCCACAAAAAGCTAATTCTCTACACATTTTTCTACATCTACACTTGTTCTGGTTGCGCAAAGTGCTTGAAATACTTGATAAAAATAAGATAGCTCCAGAAAACAAAATTACCGAGTTAATAAAAATAAAGAAGTAATTCCTCCTCACACCACCAATTACTCTAAAAATATTTTAATGTATTTCCAGCTACTTCAAAAACCTCACCAAATGTTTAACATCAAAAACCTCGAAATAATCCCAAAATATCATTCACAAGATAAACACCATATTGAAGTAATAAAAATTTAGTCTGCCTCTTGTTCTATTAATATGGGGCAATGATGTGTAAACAAGTAATCTAATATGTCCCAAAGGTGTGGTCTATTGATTCCACAGCGCCCTTTCTTGTTCAATTTGATAAGGTTATCTGTTTTTATGAGAATCAGGTTATTCGATCTTTTATGTTTTATTTCTTTTACTGAAACTGACATATTATTCAATATTATAGATATTTAGTCTGAGTCCAGGATGTATTTTAAAATCGTATACCTACCATAGAAAAGACCGGATATATTTTTGTGTAATTTTCCCCTTTCACAATTCTTCTTCACCGTTTAATAAACGCTTCCCTTGTAATCAACCTAAACCACAAACCATATGCTAAACTCATCCTTCGAGTACACGCATAAATTGAATCCATAATATCCTTAATTAATTTAAATGCAACCATCGAACTGAACCAACATGAATGTATGTTGCAGAAGGAGAATGAACTAACAATCAACCACTCCCACAGAACATATATTATACATTCTATTCTAAAGCCTTTTCAAATATACACGGTCTACTGATTTTAAGCTTCCGATTATATCAATCTCTTCCCTATGTGGCCGGACTGACGTTTAGTGGACGGCCGACTGCGCCCACTATTGTGTTGGGTTTGTGTTACCAACTAATAACAAAGCGAGCGAAATATATGTAAAATAAAACTAAAAATCTGAAATTAAATTAACTGAATAATTAAACTCGATGCTGTTTCGATTCGAAGCAGATTGTTTTGCATTGTTTGTTGCATGTTGGTTACAATTTAATGTTAATTTCATATTAAGTAGTTAGTTTAGCTTGGTCAGATGGATGGACTTACCATTTTCAATGTTGGCAACATGAGGTCATGGTTTTTTTGTTTGTTCTATATTAGGGAGCATCGTTTTTTACTTGAGAAATTTCGGGGTGTATCACATTTTGCTTAGTTTTCTGTCTGTTTTTGTTTGAATAAAAAAACACCACTGCTTTACAAAAAAATACAAGTCCCCGGATGTCATTAGAAACAATTAACACACAAGTTTTATACCAAGAAGTAACCTCAGATAATTGCTTTTCCATAGTTGCATTCCATTATAGAAACCTTTTATACTTATGCTAAAAGATTGAATAAAGCTAAACGCATGAATCTTGAAAACGTGATAAGGTCACCTTTTCATCAGTCTCTTTGTTTTGCATTTCATCATATTAATGATTCTTGACCTTATTCAGAAATTTCTTGTGTAAAGGTTTCTTTTTAAGTTTATTAAGATTAAATATATAACCTCATTCCTTTTATTTTCGCTGGAGCTCCATTTTTAACAACATGTTCAAGTCACTCGAATTAGCACTTGAAAATCGTAAGTAAAAGGAATAGAGTGTATCAGATACATAACAGGATGATTACAATATTAACGACTCGGTGACTTATAGAATAGGTGTGAATATATTGTCTTTACATACTTTCGCAATAGGATAGTCAGAGCTCGAATCTTAACAATGTCTTCTGTTGACACTAACCCAACAATCTACCAAATCACACAATTATTGTCTTATTGTCTTGTTCGAAACCACAAATTATAGCATTTGCCCGTTTAATAAGCAAGTTCGGAAGAGGCGCATATGAATAAGAATTAAAGCTTATGCTTGAAGAGGGCTTATTCTTGTCCTTAGGTCTCTAATAAGTTTTAAATCACCACCAAAATTAATAAAAAATATAAAAGTTACCTCAATTTTCAACAGTTTCAGATTCAATATTTGTTGTCTTTCAAATTTCGATCCAAAGTATATCAAGATAAAAAGTAATAATATTATATATTTTTTTAAAATTAAAAATGCTTAAAAAATCTTAGTATTAATTTGAATCAAATCATTAATAATAGATTTTTTTTTTTTATAATTTAAATATTTTAAAATCACATTAGAAAAAAAAATGTAATTAATATTAAATTTAATTACATATCTTTTTTAAATAAGAAATAAAGGTTAAAAAATATATTTGTTTATATTTTTGAGATTAAATCAAATTAAAACAAATTCTATTTTTTTTTGAATTTTTGAAATATTTTCTAGAATATTTGTTATTTACGAAAATACTAAAAGTGTAATATTTTATCATATTTATTAAACAAATTGTCTAAAAAAAACCATAATTATTTATATATCATAAACATTGTTTAATAATTTTAGTTTTTTTAATTTGGTATAATGAAAACAAAAAAACAATGGATTCTTTTGTTAAACGTAATAATGCCTATCCAAATTTTGAAATAAAACAAGTAAAAACTTTGAAACTTTAAGAAAACTATTGATTTAATTGGAAAATTTTGAAATATTTGTTGTTCACAAATATTAAATGTAGAAAAAGATTTCAGAAACTTGGAAATATCTTTTAAATTTCATTTATTTTAGAATAATAATATTTATAAAAAAATTAACTCATTAATTTCATGACTAGTGAAATTAAAAATATGGATTTTTGTTTTTTCATTTCAATAAATATCAAATTTAAAAAATAACAAAAAATTATTTCTTTTAATATTTCTTAAATTTAAAAACAAAATATTAATTTAATTCAACACATTTTTGATATAAAGTAAATATACAAAAAATAAAAAAATAAATCTATTACTTATCCCCAAAATGCATAAAAATATAAACTTCAAATATTTAAAAAAAATGGAAATATTAATATATTTTTTCTAAAATTCATTTTAAAATTTAAAAAAAAATAGTTTTTTTTTTTAAAAGAAAGAGGAAGGGAGATATTCTTTACTTCTACTTTTTTTAAAATGCAACCTTTATTTTTCCTATCTTGTCTTTGGTCATAAAATATTTGAGAACATTTTTAGAACCAACACTTTTGTGCCGAATAAACTTTGAAACAGTAAACTTTATAAATATCTATTCTCAAAATGATTCAGGAATCAATAGTTCATTTTAAGAAAATCCAAACTTTCAATTATTGAGTTCAAATTTTAAAACATCTTTTGAAAGATAAGGAAATACTTATCAAGTAGAGTCCACTGAATCTCTCTATTCCAAGTATTCCTCTTCAATTGTGTTTTTGTGAATCATAACCTTTCTCTCTATTTCAAGTATTCCTCTTCAATTCAAGAAGAATTCCTACGAAACATTCTGAGGTGAACTCCGGGAAACAAACTCAAAATCGTCCCAATGGAAGGCGAAAGTTTGAATAAGTGTCATACTTATTTGATATGTGCTTGACATGATTATAATGTATTGTTTTTCTAAATATTTTTGAATGTGTATTGTACATATTGCTATATAATATAATTCTCAAGATCAAAAATATTTTATAAAAAGTTTCGTAATCAATCTATCTGAGAAAAACCATCGAAAAGCATAGGTGTTTTTCCCCTCGTATGCTATCTTCATCTTCAAGATTCTGAATCGACGCCACGGCTCAGATAATCATCATTCATATGTACTAGGCTTCAAGATAGAGCTATTACTGTAAGCAAGTTCAGTTTAAAACAATTTTCGAAATTCCAATTCAAAACCATTTAAAAATGTGTAAGCTTTTTAAAATTATTGAAATTGTTATTTGATTTCTTTCGACTATTTCAGAAGAGCGGGTAAACAACAATTTTTTGTGAACATTTCAATATTGGAATTTAAACATATTGTAGTATTTTAAATTTAAAGGAACAAAAACGTTGTTGAAAATCCTTAGATTTGTTTGTTTTCAAATAAAACTTTCCTCTCAGATCTGAATCGACGCCACGGCTCAGATAATCATCATTCATATGTACTAGGCTTCAAGATAGAGCTATTACTGTAAGCAAGTTCAGTTTAAAACAATTTTCGAAATTCCAATTCAAAACCATTTAAAAATGTGTAAGCTTTTTAAAATTATTGAAATTGTTATTTGATTTCTTTCGACTATTTCAGAAGAGCGGGTAAACAACAATTTTTTGTGAACATTTCAATATTAGAATTTAAACATATTGTAGTATTTTAAATTTAAAGGAACAAAAACGTTGTTGAATAAAAACTTTCCTCTCAGATCAACTATTAAACTAAAGGGGTAAATTAAAATTTATAAAATATGAATAGACATAGAAACATTTTTATATTTTTGACAAACAATAAAAGAAGCTAATTTCTTATTCAATATTAAATTTTAACAACATTGTACAACATTTGAAGCTAGTGTTCCAATCATGACCAAAACATTGCAATATGATTTGCTTGCAATTGATAAAAAATAGATTAATATTATATTATTAGATAGATTATACATGAAAAATAAAATTTAAAAAAATGATTGATTAATAAAATCATAAATAAATTAAGTTCAAAAAATTACATCTCTTTACGCTCTAAATTCGAACCCCAAATCGTTACACTAGAAGCAATATGTCCTAACATATTCGTAACGCTATGTGAAGTTTTACGTTACATTACGTTATTAATTGAAAGTATTTTTTGTAAGTAGCATAGGTATATGGATACCTACTTAAAATGTAATATTTTTTTTTTTACATATTTAATTTGATGAATATTCTACACACGAAATAAGTGTTCTACACATTTTAATGATCAGGAAAATATATATTTTATTGAGTGAGTTATGCATTTTAATTGTGGTCAACATTCTACACATTTCAATGAGTAACTTACACACTCAAATATGTAGCCTACATAATAAATCTGTGTTGAGTGAGCTGGGAATTGATAAAATAATATGTATGGTTCATATTTGAATGAGTGTCCTACATATTAAATACGTATTTTACATATTCCTTGTGTAGGTTACATTTTTTGAAATGTGCAACAAACATTAAGAAATCAGTCTCAAAATGTTTGTTGATTTTTTTTCGTATTTTACATAATTTTTAACTCTCCAAAACGGCTAGGGTCTGTCTTGGTCAGATCTGGTCTTATCCGATCTGGGTTGTACTTTTTTTGAAATTCGTGAGTGTGAGCCTGTATGTTCCTCCCTACACTAATCGACAGGGATTATCTGATTTTCACCAAACTTGCAGGATATGTTACTTGCGGATTTTTGTTGTACAATACATCTAGCTCAAAAATAAAAGTGAAATGTAAAGTTATTAATTTGCGTAATTTACACAATGTTACCCCCAATGAAACCATTAAATTATATAGAAACACGAAAAAAACCATATAATCAAATTAGTCAAAGCGATAAAGCACATGAAACAAAACAGATTCACCCTAATCTCCACTCTAATGAAGACAATAGACGCATGAAGTGTGAAATATGATATAATCGCAGTTGCATGTTGAAGTGAAGCTCTTTTATTAATTTGTTCTTTTGTTGTCTTGTATATTTACAGAACCTGCATATCAGTTCAACCATCCACAAAAAGCATCATAATAATAAACCGTGTGATGGAGGCAGCCAACGAAAAGTAGAAAGAATCCATTAAGGTAAGTTACTATTTCCGTTCCTTTTTTACCATACTATTACATTGTAATGCCTCTTCAAACTCAAGGACTCTGTTCTGTTACTGTTTGTTTTTGTCATCTTCGCTCATTAATTATTTAGTTTTGTCTTATATAGAGATCTTCGTCCTGGTACAGGAGAGCTTTAATATAAATATGTTTGATAAAGTTGCCGGTTGTCGGTTACTTATGTTTCGTTTCTGTCTGATGGCAAACACAACTTTGAATTTAGAAAATCTCATCATGCGCTTTAGGGACTGAGCGTATATGCTCTCTGGAAGTCTGGAAGGAGACAGAGCTTTTATTTAGTGGGTGGAAGAGGGAGTGATGTTAGGGAGAATTTGGGGAAAATATTTGGTGGATATTGAACATGGTTGAGGAAGCGATTTGCATTTGGATGGACGAAAAATTGAATATAATATAGATGATTTAGGCATGCGGGAAAATAATATGAAAAATTCTCTTTTTTATAAAAGGCAACGTAGGGATTAAAATGTATTGAAAATGAGCTGCGAATTATGCGAATGGTGATTGTTTTTTGTTTTATATTGATAGCTAATTGTAGGGTATCTTCGGTTTTTTTAATATACTAGATATTCTGACGACTCACTCTAAAGCAAACTTCTTCTGATGTGTGAACTGAGGATCGAACTCAGAATGGTCTCTCTTGAAAGTTTCTGGAGAGAAACAAAAGTTGAAACCCAATGAAAGTAAGAAAGAATAACGTTTGACATAGAAAGATAGAAACAATAAAAAAGTTACCATTCCTATTAAAATTCCTTAATTTTGACTGAAAATCACAGCTTAACCGAACAAAACCGGACAATGTTTCGGATTTTAATTAGCTTCTACAAGGCTCGATTTGAAATGTTACATATCCTGTCGTTAATGTATAGTATTGTAGAGGGACTACTCACTACTCAAAATCGTATATGGGATTGCAATCTTTGAATTCGAAGATCTTTGAGCTTCGAAGATTGTATTTTTTGATTGCAAACTTCAAAGATTACAATCTTTTCTATGTAGATTGCAAAAGATTGCAGCCCGTACTGTCCGAGATTGCAACGAGTGAAAAGCCCCACGGGTATCGTTGATCTCTTCAAAAAGGGTTTCGTCCAAATTTGTTTATAAATCTTATCAAAAACTAAACTAGTCTGTTGAGTCATTCTGTGGCCTCTCTTGTGTACACCTGAGAACAAAAAATATATAATTATTAACTCAAAATAAATTTATTAGAAAAAAAAATAAAAAAAAGTAACGAGAATAGAATAGTATTCTATAATGTAAAATAAAAATAGTATAGGGAAAGCAAAATTTAAGATATAGAAAACTCTATTTATTAAAAAGATAATTCGAATTTTGGAATTTTCAGATACTTCCACACCATTTATACCATGTTTCCACACCATATCAACAATTTTAAGATAAACAAAATTTCATGTATTTTTGATTTGATTTCACTTCTCTCATATAACTTTTTCTACTCATGATATTTCTCAAATTTCCGAAAACCCACAAGTCAATTTTATGAGAAAAGAAGTACATCTGTCAAAAATTTAAAATTCAAGCGACAAAACCTGGAAAAATATCACTAACTAAAAAAACCAAAGCTCATCCGGTTTATGTATTCCTTTGTCAATGCATCTTTAAAAACATTTTATTTTTCAAAACTGCTAATTTATTCCGGTCGTTAACAATATGGTTTTGTTCCAAGTAAATTCAGCTTGGTCTTATTGTTTTGTGAATTGCCAGCCTTTTTAGCAATGGCCAGCGGTTGTCATTTATTTATTGAATTTAAAACATATTGTTTAATTTTTATTATGTAATGTTTTATTGAGTTTTATTTTGTGTTAATGATTAATTGTTCGTTGAAAATTCTTTTGTATTTAAAATGATGTTTGACTCTTCGTCTGCCGTAAACCTCTTGAAACGAAGATTTGAAGGGGTAACCATTGTCCGATATTGACATGTGACACCTCATTTGAAAGGTCTATCTGACTACTACAAACTGNAGAAGTTCTATTCGTCGACATCAGATGGCGCTAGCGCTTTAATTCTGGCATTAAGTGCATAACTTCGCTATCTCGAATCACGCAG
>JXPG01023925.1:44069-58477 GCA_001015175.1 Megaselia abdita
CGTAGTTCTACAGCACCGCTTCATTTTTTTTATTTTTCCATTCAATTTTGATTTCTTTATATTTAAAAAATATTTTGGTTAGTTATTTGTGACTTCAACTTTTTTTATGTTGAAATTTTAGTATATTATTTTTTTTTGATAAACATTGAAGGTTTTGGTATTTATTAGAATTTTAAAAAGGGAGGAATATGTACTATACACATTTAAAAGTATGTAGAAATATAATACATTATAAATGTGTAAAGCAAATATCAAATATGTAAGACACTCATTCAAATATGAGACAAACAAATTTATTGTTTATACTACATTATTATTATATTATTATATATATTATATTAAATATGTGGAATAGTGACGGAAATTCAAATATGTAAGTTTTTATCAATAAAATGCGTGCATGTACATGTATTGCATAAATAAAATATCTAACACACACAAAATAATATTTATTTTCCTGATCATTGAAATTAACGGAATATGTGAATGAATTTTATATTTAAAATATGTCCTACTGCAGTACATTAAAATATGTAGAGTATACACATTTCGTTCAGTTTCAGTGTAACAAATAAAAGCATGAATGAATGGAATATAACATGATTTAAATAAAAGACTTATATCACACGTTTTTAATTTGAACTAAGAAGAAGGCATTATTTCAGGATAGCTCGGATAAGTTTACCTTACACAAGAAGTCTTACCCAAGCATAGAATACCACTTAAGTGTACCTTCTACAAGAATATATGAAGAAGGATTCAATAGCTTTTTCAGAGGTGAAAGATATTCCTCATGACTCTTGAATAGAATCTCGAGCAATCGTTAAATCTAGTGAGATTCGACCCTAAATGATTATCCCAAGGATCACTTCTAGAGGGCTACAAGTAGGTTTACAAGTAGCATTGTAGAGGTATAGATTCCGTAGGTATTCAAAAGGTATTCTAGCAACGGCATCCTAGAAGGAATGGTATTTGAAATATCGTCAGAGGTAAAAGGTATTCCTCATGACTCTTGAATATTATCTCGTGCAACCGTCAAATCTAGTGAGATTTAAACTTAAAAGATGATCCTGCGGATTTCAAAAAGCTCATAAAACATCCAAAAAGCTATCATGAAGTATGAAAACCTGTAAACCCTAAAAGGACACAACTCAACCTTCCCACTCCTTTAACCCATAAGAAGAAAACTGTCTGTGGAAAAGTGCGCCGAATCCATCCCACAATCAAAACAAAATATAAAATTTTCTCGTCCTTCCTGCCGTTAACGAGAAGGATGTTGGGGATCCTTTCAGGAAGAAATTAAAACAACCTTTCCATGAAAGAGAGCGAGATTCAGAGAAAACTCGTCGAGAGCAAAAAGAGAAAAGCTTTTTCTTTTAGTTTTTCCTGATAAAATTTCGACTAATTTTCTTGTTAGTTTCTCTCGTACATTAAACTCGAACAGTTCATGGTAATTTACGCGTACGCACCGTAGTAGTCAAATGTAATTTGAAAAATAATCATAATTTTCTCTCTCTCTTGTTTTTCTTCGCTGCGAAATTACAACTAAAGTGGTTTTCCAATAATTTTCTCGTGAGAAAAATCAGTTAATTTGATTGATAATGATTGCAATGAAGATGTGTGTTTTTTGTGTGCTACTGTGTGAACCTTTTCATTCCAGCCAAGTGTCTTACAGTTTTACATAGTTTACGTAATATACATAATGTAGTAATTCTATAAATTTCAGTTCTTCTTCTCCTTTTCTTTCGGATAAAAGTGGAATACCTTTGAGTCGGAGGAGGAAAAATGAAAAGTTTGACTGACTGACTGGTTCGGGGGTGGGAAGGAGGTCTATAGCATACTACCACGTTAATAACAGTAAAAGTAACATTCCTATTTTGCTCTGGTGGTGTCCCACTTTAACTTTTTTTTTTGTACAAAAGGGACTGACTCTGGTTGTTTCTGTTTCTACGTTGTTATTTTATGGAATAAAATTTCCTACTTTGTGTATAATTTCACTGATGTTTTGTGAACAACGTTGAGTGGAGAGTGATAAAAATTGCAATCTACGCCCAATTTTCGAAAATGGATTTGGTATTTTGCATAAATTTGTAATTCTGTGGCGGTTGAAATATTCAAATTCGTTTCGACTCGATTCATTTACATGTTTTTTCGGTTTTTGGTTTTGTAATTTCTATTAATGTTGTTGGTATTTTTTCCCGTGAATAAAAGGATATGATGGAAGGAAAAGCATTCAATAAAGGATTACAAACCATTCTACAAAAGGAATCTTGCAAATGGAATGTCCTCTCTCTTCATGTGTCCTGACATTCTTGGTAAACATATTAATTCTTTCTATGGTATATTTCTTTACAAAAGAAGCCTCAACTGAAAGTAATACCCTTACTCGATGCGAGTTATCATCCTGGTTGGAATCTCATTTTGTAAAGAGTTATGCAACCGGACAGAGTAATAGGGGGAAGAAGAATGTAATTGAGGGTTTTTAATGTTGTGCAATTTTAGAAAGATTTTTAAATGTTTAAAAAATTATGTAGGGATTTGTTTTATTTTAAAATTTTGTGAACATTTTGGTTTTAAAATTTGTTAGTTTTGTTTCATAAATTAAGAATGTTAATGTAGAACAACCTCTTCATTCAAAATTACCGCGTAATTACGAAACCATAAACTCTATAATTGAAAAGTCTTCCAAACATCCCAACCAGAAGTACTGTTCGCCTTTAAATAATTCTGCTGATTGACAATTCTTAAACCATCCACTCAAATAAATATACATTTTTCCTTCCCTGTAACTTCCTTCATTATTAAAAATTATTAGCTCAATTCACCAGCTTGTTGGCATTCTTACAATGGTGAACCCAACTATCCTAATTATTTTCTGAAATATAATACGAAAGTTCTATTTCCAACTCCTTCATGAGAGGTTAATAATAATTCCAGAATAGTTTCAATTGTTCAGGAAAAAAAACATCCCTGGTTTGTCTTAAACGAATTCATTATCGAAAAATGGTATTAAATGACTTTCGGGCTTGTAAAATACCTTCTTAAAGTAGGAATGTTAATGTAAAGTTATAAAAATGTATCCAAACCGAACAACCTCTTCATTCAAAATTACCGCGTAATTACGAAACCATAAACTCTATA
Source organism: Megaselia abdita (assembly GCA_001015175.1). Classification (NCBI taxonomy): domain Eukaryota; kingdom Metazoa; phylum Arthropoda; class Insecta; order Diptera; family Phoridae; genus Megaselia; species Megaselia abdita. Next base: position 47,211 of record JXPG01023925.1, read on the forward strand.
ATTGAAAAGTCTTCCAAAAATCCCAACCAGAAGTACTGTTCGCCTTTAAATCATTCTGCTGATTGACAATTCTTAAACCATCCACTCAAATAAATATACATTTTTCCTTCCCTGTAACTTCCTTCATTATTAAAATTATTAGCTCAATTCAGTAGCTTGTTGGCATTCTTACAATGGTGAACCCAACTATCCTAATTATTTTCTGAAATATAATACGAAAGTTCTATTTCCAACTCCTTCATGAGAGGTTAATAATAATTCCAGAATAGTTTCAATTGTTCAGGAAAAAAAACATCCCTGGTTTGTCTTAAACGAATTCATTATCGAAAAATGGTATTAAATGACTTTCGGGCTTGTAAAATACCTTCTTAAAGTAGGAATGTTAATGTAAAGTTATAAAAATGTATCCAAACCGAACAACCTCTTCATTCAAAATTACCGCGTAATTACGAAACCATAAACTCTATAATTGAAAAGTCTTCCAAAAATCCCAACCAGAAGTACTGTTCGCCTTTAAATAATTCTGCTGATTGACAATTCTTAAACCATCCACTCAAATAAATATACATTTTTCCTTCCCTGTAACTTCCTTCATTATTAAAAATTATTAGCTCAATTCACCAGCTTGTTGGCATTCTTACAATGGTGAACCCAACTATCCTAATTATTTTCTGAAATATAATACGAAAGTTCTATTTCCAACTCCTTCATCAGAGGTTAATAATAGTTTCAGAATAGTTTCAATTTCTCAGGAAAAAAAAACATCCCTGGTTTGTCTTTAACGAATTCATTATAGAAAAACGCTATTCCATGACTTTCGGGCTTGTAAAATAGTCGACAAAGCCAAGAGCTCACAACGGAATATTACCAATTATATAATTACACTACCGTCCAAAAGTATTTGGCCACCCATAAAAAAATAACAAAATTCTGAATTACAAATTTCGTCATGCGGTATTGGTAATCTCTAGAGACTAAAATGAACTTGAGTTATGTAAATCAGACAATTTTTAATAAATGTGCAATTTTCACTAGATGAACCCACTTCGCGGATTTTCGCGTTTAAAAAAATGCTATATTTTTGACTTTTACTACACATATTTTCACAGATTTCTTAGCTAGCGACAAATTGTCTACAACTCTCAATTTGCGTATATAGAATAAAATAATAAAAACGACAAAATAGGGCTTAATTCCAAATAGACATGTCAGCCGTCCTAAATTTAAGCCGATTGATGGTTAACCAAATCTGATGTCCTCTGGCAGCTTTACGGCTTTCTATTTTACCAAAAAGTCAATAGCTTTTATCAATAAAAACGTCGGCAAGCACAAATTTCAAGAAAATTCCAAATTTAAACCAGCTTAATGCTTATATCTAGCAGAAATTTACAAGAATCTGAAAGGAAATCTTCGTAAAATATAAGCCGTAGTAGAAAGTGGCGATGGCTGACTTATATGGCTTATACTGGACTCTGGCTGACATATGCGTTGCCAAATTTGAATACTTCCAGACATGTCAGCCGTCTTAAATTTAGGCCGGCTGATGGCTGACCACATCAAATGTTTCTCTGGCGGCTGAGCGGCTTATATTTTACCAAATAGTCCCGATCGGCAAAATAGTCGGCGGTACATTTTGCCGAATTTTACAAACATATTCAAGCCAGCTGTATGAAAATATAAGCCGTGTTGGAACTATGGCTGACGATTTTCACGCGGCTGGTGGCTGAGATGGCTTATATTGGTTCAGTTCAGTGATGGTTCATCACTGACTTTATTCAGAGGAAGAGGGAACTAAGAGCNTAGTCGGCGGTACATTTTGCCGAATTTTACAAACATATTCAAGCCAGCTGTATGAAAATATAAGCCGTGTTGGAACTATGGCTGACGATTTTCACGCGGCTGGTGGCTGAGATGGCTTATATTGGTTCAGTTCAGTGATGGTTCATCACTGACTTTATTCAGAGGAAGAGGGAACTAAGAGCACTGATGTAGAAAAGCAGCTGGTAAACAGCTCCATTCAGTATTTTATATATTTTGATCATTTCTGACTATCTTTTATAGGGGTTTAAAAAAATCCTCATGTATATTTGCTTTGTCTGTCTGCCGTAAACCTTTTATAACGTAGATTTGAAGGGGTAAACATTGTTCGATATTGACATGTGATATCTCATTTTAAAGGTCTACATCTGACTACAAACTGATGGCGCCAGAGGTCAATTTCTGGAAGCTTCCATTCATGGGCGTATGAAAGTTGCAACTAAAGCAAATGTCGATAACTTCTTTATCTCGAATAATATAGGGTCGTGTTATACCTGATCCCATAGACACTCTTCATAATTTTGAAAATACAAGAGCGTAGGAGAGACTGTGGGTGGGAACATTTTGGAATTAACTTTATTTAACAAAAAAAACATAGTTCTACCGCTTCATTTTGAATAGTCTTACGGGTAAAAGCTCTCGTGAACAGAAAATCTTCAAAATCCAGCTTTCCTTCGAAGGACCTTAAATTTCTCCAAATACCTACATTCCTCTATAAAAAAGAACTATGAAAACCACCACGTCCCGCCCATTACTTTCAATCTGAACCCACCACAATCTCCGTTTCCCAACCAAAGGACCAAGGAAGGGTGAAATATAAAAAGAATGTGGAAAATCTGACAAGACACAAAGGATTACGTGAGCTGTGACGTAAGAAATATATGTGTAATTCAGTGTAACTGTTTTGTAAGAAGTTCTCATTTTCACATCTGTGCAATTTCCAAACGTTATCTGCACTATAATAGTTTTGATAAAAAAAAAAGAATAACATAAAAGTTATGATGATGGTTTTGTTTGACTTTATAGTTTCTTTTCTTATATTGAACAAGGGTATCCTTGGAAAACGCTCATTTTATATTGCAAAATATAAAAGTTTTCCATGATCTTTCGGAATATTAAAGAGAGAGCCAGACTCGCATCAGCACCTGACAATGGAAACACATGACAGAACTTTGTTCTTTTTATTTTAATAGTTTTTCTTCAGTTACTGTTCACTTATATTACAACTTAGATACTTTGATGTTGTTCCAAAGTTTGTTCTCTAAGATTTTATTTTAAATTGGCAATAATTGATCGTTGAGGGGAGGACTTTTTTTCTTAGATAACTAGCTTGTTGTAGATTTTCAAAAGAGTTACATTGTTTCCAGGAACAATATTTATATAATACTCTTATCAGAAAATTACTGAAGAACTGTAACAATACTATAACGTTAAGCAAAAATTACAAAACGAATTGTATTTCGTCTTCTTTTAAAGCTCATAGACAGACAATGACAATATAAATAATTAATATGAATAATTCTATGTCTAGCCTTATCGACATGATATATAACGATTAAGTATATACCCTCAGTTATTTGATGTCTTCTTTTTAAATGTTTTAATTAGATTGGGAACATTGAAATATAACTATAATTTTAAAGAATGTATTCATTTTTTAAATCTGAAAGAAATATTGTCCAAGACAACAAACACTATTTTCAAAAACAACCATTCAATAGTTTTAGTTTATACAACAACCAGGAATATTCAAGATGCCAACCACAAGATTCATAAAATATAAATATTTTTAGTCAATACTAAAACCGAACATACCCAAGACAGCAACCAGCAACCCAACTGTTAAAGTTAAAAATGTCAAATAATTTAAAACCCTTTAACATCCAATTTAATTAAGAAAAAAATGTAAATTGAAAAGAGTGTCAAAATGGAATTAGATTATGTCCTGTGGTGAACACTCCAATCAAATCCAAAACTAGGACTGTATTCAGTGTTCATGCCTCCTATGCACATGAACAAAAGAAGGGAAAACATCCTCACCAGTATTTACAAAAGTAAACAAACATACAAAAAACATGAACATAACCATAAACCAGTGAACACTAATTATACATTTTCTTTCCCTTTCGTTCTCACACACTCAGAAAATTTCCATAACCTACATATTTTGTTTCCATTATGTTCCGAAAAGCTCCACAGAAAGGAGTATTTTTTTTAATTAGTTCCTCAAAGCGTCAACAGTTAGCAGAGTATAATGTAAATGTTATGTCACAATATTTCACTAGGGACAAAGAAACACAATAATCAACCACACAAAATATCCTTAAGGATATTTTTTCTTTTCTCCACCAACACTTTTCCCCCATTTCACTTCACAGTTTACTATGCATAAAAGTCCTTTGCCAAGAAAACCATTCCTTATACATTATTCTTTCTACTCCATCGAAATACTTCTCCATCCCATACAAATACTTGGAATGCTTTAAGAACCGAAGTGCATATTGTACATTAGAGAAACCATTTCTTGAAAATATATCAGAATTTCGGAATCGACAAATGGATTAAATTGGAGCAAAGGAAACATGAAACATAGCAGAAGGATGAAAAAGTTCTTATGTTTCTAATATAGGAAGTTTGCGAACTGTTCGTGATAAACGAGAAACGGAATTACAATATTTTTCTAGGATATATGGAATCTTTCTCATATTATTAAATTTTCCCTTCGTCTTCTTTTTGGTGGAAATTCTTAATCTCTTTGAATTTTGCGTTTAACAATTAAAAAAAGAGTGTTTGTAGGTTAAAGTTCCTTTTCCGGCAAAGTTGGTAGTACAGGAATTGTGGGAAACGGGAAACTCATTGTGAATTGCTTCAAATATTGAGAGTAGTAGGCCGAACGGGAAGACACTTTCCGGTTTTAGACAGTTTGCATTATAAAATTAAATTTTTCGTTTGTAGCTTTTTTTGCTTGCCGGCAATGTTGAATGAACGGAAATTGAAGATGAATAATATTTTGATTTTTATTAGAGTAATTAGATAGATTTTAGATTTTATAACAGCTGCCCAAGCTACGACACAAAACTGGTATTAGGCGACCTAACCGCGTGATCTTCGAAGGAACCGTTGGTATGGCAACCCTCAAAGCCAAGAACATGAAGACGACAAAGAGATATGTTAAGGCTGAAGATAATAAGACGACCTATAATAGAACCCGTTTTATCAGTTTTGCTGCGTCGAATAATATGAACATAAGTATAGTACCTTTTTTAGAAGGAAAGATATTTATAAAGCAACCTATGTTGGGACTGACTGTGTCTTGACAAAAGACGCGCTTCCTGCATTCTGGGGGTTCGCACAATGGGAGGTGCTACTGGTTCAAACCACTTTCTGGTTAGAGCCTAGTTCAGAGCTAGAACATCTAATGAAAGTACCAGAAGACCTATAACATCCAAGAAACACCGAATTGAAGCTTTGACAATATCTACAATCGCTAGAGAATATGAATTGAAGCTGGGTGGCCACCTCGACCAACTGAACACCGCCTCCCTCCCACTGGAATAAATTTTCGGGGCAATCAATAACATGGAGTACCAATCGAGCTTACGATAGCATTGACCGAAGCTCGCTTTTTTACAACAAAGGCATCTTTCGGAATCCAAATCAAGCTAAATCGGCTTTGTTGGCTAACGCTAGCAAACATCGTCAGTGTTGTCAGAATTGGCAACAACTCGTCTGAGCAATTCACCACGAGGTGGGGCTTTCGACAGGGAGATGTACTTTCCTGCGACTTTTTCAAATTAAGCCTAAACAATGAAGCTGCTATACAGACGACCGGAACACTTTATGACAGAAGTACACGAAAAATGGGATACGCTGATGATATTGATATCATAGTGAGGAGGAAAGAGAATGTGGAAACCGGTTTTGTGGATATAGAAAAAGCCGCTGAGCGTGTGCGGCTAAAGATAAACCCTAGTAAGACCAAATAAATAAGAAAAGAAGTGATGGTCATACTATGGTACTGCCTCATTGATAATTATTCCGCAACCATAATTTCAGATACCAACACATATTATGTTGCATATTGTAATTCTTCTCTTAGTGTTCTGCTCGATTTCATGTACTTCGTTTTTCCGACGTTCTTTTTGCATTAAATCTATAAAAAAGCTATTCAGTGTAAAAAATTTTGCATTCCAAGAAGTATATCTCTTTTTGGAATTTAATGTAAGAGAGAATGGTTATTTCACAGTCGCCATATATTGTGTGCTAAATCAGGAATTTACATCAGTTTAAGGATATAGGTGTACGATTCGTACACCTATATGTCTCTCGAATGTCTCTCTTCTTTGTAGGAAATGTGGGGATTCTCGAGAATCATTTCATAGACATCATTCACTCATCTGGATTTGAACCCAATATTGTCAGAGTACATTTAAAAGTTTATTTGTTAAATTCCATCCGCGCAAAACCAGAACCATCTGCATTTGTTGTCCAATTTTCCAATCACATTACGTCTTATAATAAAAGAAACCGAAAATAAAAAGCTTTTCAGATTCTTTACCTACGAAACTTTCCTTAAAAAAAGGAAATCATTGTATTTTTAGGAAAGCATGATACACAGAATAAGAAGGATGGTCGGAAAACTTTTTAAAGCAAAACTATGTTTTCTTTAGAAAAACTATTTCAAAGAGAAGTTTTCAAATTCTACAAAAAGGGTTGAAAGCCAGTAAATAATAAGGATTATATTTAACTTTTTCCTTAAAAAATCTACCATCATAAATATAAATTTAAAAATGTGACACAATATATCTCCTGATCCTTAGCATTATTCTTTCTCTTTTATATATTATATCCTCATATCTCCATTAGTCTTCATTCCCAAGTTGACACTCGTTTTAAGGTTTTCGTTTTATTTCAACTATTCAGCAAAACCACAATGACCTAATTTATATTTCCAGAAGGTAATCGACTATGATGACATTAAAGTTCCTCCAATTGACTGCGGTTCCTGGAATTACTTCTTAAATACATCCTTTCCCTACCCATTAATTACCTTCCCTCCTCTTCTGAACCAAAAATGAATGGAATGAATGAAATGAACCAAAAAAGATAAGAATAGTCGATAAAGCAATATCTTTATAGCCAGTCTTCCTTTCAGTTTCCTGCAGTAAATCATTTATGTCTTGCGAATTCGAAACGAAAGGAACCGAAATGCCATTCATGTTGTCTCATATTGTGTTCTTCTTCTAACGATTTTTAATATAAATTCCTTTGGATTTTCTTTCGGAAAAGAACTTTTTTTTTGAATGGTGGAAAAAATTGTCTGGCTGTCTGTTTTACTTTATTATTATTTTTATTGAGAATAATGGTACTTTTCTTGAATGGTTGCTTTATTGGAATGAGAGAGTCTTGTTATTAAATTTCCTTTGCCAATGCTATTTTACTGAAACTGTATTCACTGGTTTCTCTGGAGGTGTCCTTTATAAAAGTTGATGAAGGGTTTCCAGCAGTTTCTATCTTTGTTTATTTTACATTTTCTAGAAATTCCTGATGATATTGTATTTCCTTTTTCTTTAGCAGATGTTCAACTGTTATCATTGCCAAGTATCTTTGCCAATAACGCCTTCCCTTTGAAGTGAGAACATTATCGTTCTCTTATAAAGGATTATAATTGTCTGATTTACTAACAAAACAAAACATATAGTAAAAGAACAAAATCGTATAAATTAGTTTTCAAAATTTAATAAAGCTCCGACTTTCAAAGTTATTATCCAAAAATCATATTTCAAACATTTTCTTAAATTCAAATTTCAATTCTTTAAATTTATACAATTATTTGATAAATTTTTCACATTTTTTAAAGCGGTTTGAAAGCGGTGCCAAACGACTGTTTTTAAATTTAAATTTTTACAGTTTTTTTCAAAGGTCAGATTTAAATTTTGTTTAGAAACATTTTAAAACCTTTGTTTTGAGTGGTTCAAAAATGTTTCAAAATGTATTTTATGCTTTGATATGAAAACTGTTTTCCAATTTTTCAATTCTTTAAATTTACAATTATTTGATAAATGTTTCACATTCCGTAGGTATTCTAGCAACGGTATTCTAGAAGGAATGGTATTCCAAATGCTGCTTGGGACAACGTGACCCAAGACAGGCCCCAATATAGTAAAGAAAATTTCCTACGAAAAATTCTGATATTATGTGAGGATCGAACTCAGAATAATAATTCCAATTTAATGTCATTAATAATATTTGTTTTTAAATGTTCAAAGCATTTTCACTCAAAGCTGTAAGATTTAAAATTTTGAGTTACCAGTTTAGAACTTAAAAATTGAATGTTTGGAAAATAAATATAGTTTTAAAATCTTAAAGAAATTTATTATTTTCAAAGCTTTATTTTACAATAAATTTTTTTTTTTTTAAAGCATTGACATTGAGCTCTAGAAAAGCCACATTTTTTTTTTTATTTTACAATGAAGTTTTTTTTTTAAAGCATGGATATTCATTTTTGCTTTATTCTAAAATTTAAGAAATTTATTATTGAAAGAAAATTTAAGAAAATAATCAATGGGTTAATTTAATAAAATATTGTTCTCATTTTAATTAGCACATAGGAAAAAACGAATAATTTATTTTAGTATAGATTTTAAAACTGTCTTAGAAATTATTTTTCACAGAATATTTTAAAATAAAAGTAATATAAAATAAATATTCAAAACATTTTGAAAACTAAAATATATTTTTCGTTCAAAACTTATTTATTTGTGTGTTGAGGAATTTTGAAAATATTATAAATTTGTTTTAATTATTTTCAAATTTAAATAATAAAAAGTGCGTAGACCTGGATTTGAACCCAAAACTATTAGTATTTCTGTTTTAAACACAAACAAAATAATTTAAAACATGACTTTCAAAGAATTTAAAAATATATTAAGATTTTGTACATTTTTAACAGATATAAACTGGTTATATAGTTAAAAAAAAAACAGAATCTAAAGGTAAGCAAACGGTGGGCATCGAACCTCTGCCTCTTGACTGGTGGTCCGATATGATATTATTTAATCAGTCGAGGATTAAGTATATTGCTGAATCGAAAAGAAAACCCTTCAATTTAAAGTATAAATCATACTCTAAGACCAAAAGGATCAGAATAAAAAATAAAAGGATAAACCAAAGATTAAAGATTGACATAGATAAAAACGTCCTTGAATGCTATTCAACTATTTCTACCGCCTTCCATCTAAAAGTTGGTATGAAATTTTGATAGTAAACCACGAAACTAACCAGCTTTTAATCTAGTGAAATATGTGTAACACTTACGACGACGGTCTCATGAAGGATGAAAAAAACATTAAAAATTACGCTTGTAATAAAGAGCTGGAAAACTTTTCCATTTAAATCTAGGGTGGACAGTTGAGTGGATATGCGGAAAATATTGAAACTCATACATCATTTCCAGACATTCTTACTTTTTTTCATTCATTTTTCACTCGTTCATTCTGCTTCAGCAAGCAAGTCTGGGTTTTTTTTTTCATTTTAGAGAAACAGTATGACAGAGACCTCCAACTATTCAGCACAACTTTATTACACATGTAAATTGGAAGAGTGGTGCTCTTAGTGCACTGTTGGGATTTTTCAGGTTATTTTTGATTTTTCATCTAAGTTTGAGATTCTTCTTTTGTCTGGATTTTAAAGCGATGGAAAGCTTTGAAGGACTATATGATCATGAAGATTGAAGCAAAATTAAGAAATATTGTCGCAAGAGATTTTATACTATATGATGAAGCACACCATGGAGGTTATGCTTAAATATAATATGTTTTTAAAGCAAACATTTAAATCATAGACAAATAATAGATATTAACACTTTCTAAGTTTAATATACTCCACTGAAACGAAACATCTACCAAAGCAAGAAAAAGCTTCAAAGAACGTTCTCAATGCAAATATTACTAACAGGGTGCTTCGGATGAAGTGGAAAACATCAGATTCCAAAAGCTCGCATAATTGTGGTTTGTCTATGCTTCAGTGATTTCTCATGAAGAAGCACAGCGTGGAGGTTATGCTTACATACTAATACTATTTAAAAAAAAATACACATACATAATTTCTTAAGAAAATCCTTTTTCCAATTTCTAAAAACATTAACCAAAATTCCCTCAGTGCACAACAAATAACAAAGCAGTCTTTCCGGAGGCATACCAGGAAGAACCGATAGCTGTATACCAACGAAATAGGAAGAAGGACGGAGGACATTTGCTTTTCGTTTCCTCCTTTTTCGCCAAAATAAATTGTCTGAAAAAACAACGTAATATAAAATAAAATGTACATAAGATGTGCAGCATAAACTACTGACGACCGACTACTGACTGTAGTACGGATAGGAGCAGTTGACGATTATATAATGTTGAGTTGAGCCGACTACTGTAGCATTAAATTGGCGTCGTATCTTCATTTTGGTAAGGGTTTTATTTTAATGGGCTTATTTATTATGGCGTCATCTTTCAGCATAAGGATCTGGTGTAATATCATTTCGTATCGGTTTCATATCGAGGTCGTATGTTATAGACGTTAGAAAATATAGCTTGATTAGGTGTGCCAGTTATTTTTATCCTTTCTCCTTTTTAAACGCTTTTTATAAAAGACTTTTTATGGGAAAATGTGAAGCAACGATGTCTTAGTAAAAAAGAAAGAGGATAACGATAATATTTTGTAAAGGAATATTTTGTTACCTTCAAAATGTCGTTTATTCTCGAAAGAATTTATCCTAAATTTAAATTTCTTGAACCGGAAAGAAAGAGTTGCAATCAAAAACAAGAATGTAAATTCCATTATCCTAACACGTATTTTTGTATATTATCCATAGGAGACAAATTACTATCTTCATCAAACTCATTAGAATTATTAATATCGATCCGTTCGGACCAAAACTTTCAACCACAAGAACAATAAATTAGCAAAGGACATATTATTAAGCAAATGATAGAATAATCAGTAATCAACATTGCTTCCTTATGGAAGGGCATAACATGGACTGTACATGGTACGAGTTCAAAATACATGCATTTTCTCTTCTATTAAATTAACCTGGATATCGAAATTTATAGAAAACAATTGGGTAGACTCTTCTGAAATTCTATAGTTTGTGTTTTGAATGACAAACTCCTGTAGGAGCTTGTTGGCAGTGGTGGGGAAGAAAATATTTTTTTTATGTCGGGTGTGGGATTTTTTGTGGATGACTAGAAGAAGTTTATGCAGGTGACGATTTGGAACTAAAAGTATGTAGCTATGTTGAAGATTTTTGTTTGTTAAACTTTAGGATTTTTGTTAAAGAGCATTTTGAGTTAGTATTTAGTCAAAATTGCTAAAAATTTATCAAATAGAAAATTCTAATTTTATACACATTAAATTCAAAAAACAAAATATATGAATGGACTGTTTTGCAGAATGCT
>JXPG01023949.1:0-10013 GCA_001015175.1 Megaselia abdita
GAAAAATCAATTGTCAAGTCTCTAGCTACAGTGTTCCGATAGGATAGTAATATAGTTTTGAAATAAATATTCAGAAAGAAAATAGTGTGGAAGGCAGTTGTGCTAACACCTATGCTTAAAATGGAAGCTTTCAGATTTTAAGCGCTAATGCCATCTGGTGTAGACTAATAGAAATTCTGTTAGTGGTAGTTTGTAGTACGGACGGACAAAGCAAGTATATGAGGGTATTTTTCTCAAAAAAAAAAAAAATTGTTTCAAATTTCCCACAAGAAGCAGCAGTAACGGCTATCCATAACGGCTATAAATATTTCATAAAAATGTAGAACTATTATGATCACCAGAGGAAAGGTTCCCACAAACTTAAAGTCTGAAATTCTAAATATTAAACAAATGGACGGAGATGAAATCTACAAGTATTTCGGTATGAATCAGAGTAATATAATTGATAACAAATCTGTAAAACTAAAATTAACCATCGAATTCAAAAGCCATATCATAAAATACCTAAATCAAATTTAACTGGAAAACAGCTTATTAAAGCTATAAACACATATGCATTTCTCTGTCCGTTACCGAGTTTCAAGCACTTCAGATAAAATTAGAACGATTCTAACATCATGACCATCCAAAATCTTGCTTAGGGAGAATGACAACCTCAAGAAAGCAATGTGGAAGAGATCTAGATCGCCAATATGTCCATGATAACCTTCGGATATTTTTCTTTACAAAATCTAATACTAGTAATTTAAAGAGGACAATTATCGAAAGGGAAAGTTGTCCAGCAATTTGATTCCAACTGTTCAGAACTCAATGGTTCAAGTAAACATTCAAGTCAACAACTGATTTGGAGCTTGAAGTTATTGCTATCATTCCCGAGAAAAGGTTTTTCTTTCAAACTTCCCACAAAAAGCAAAAGTAAAGGCTAGCCAAAAACCCCATTCAATTGTCGAGAAAATGAATATAAATTCGTCATTTGTAGTTAATGTGGGTGAAATTTATTACGAAAAATTCTGACGAGTGTACTGAAGATCGAACTCAGAATCGTCAGACTGGAAGGCGAGAGTTCTAGCACCTACACCAACCGACTACAAACCACCAACCAAAATATAGGAGGAATGAAAACTAAACTAAAATCTGCTTTGTACTTCACTATTATCACAAACTATAATGTATTTGCCTTAACAGAAACCTTGTTCAATCCCACTATTCATGATAACGAAGTTGTTTCAAGTGACTTCGTAATTTTCAGACTAGGCAGGAACTCTGAAAACATTCAATTTAGAGAACGAACGTTTTGACGTTCTTATTGGGGTCAGGAAAAAAATTAAACCTTTCATTTGAGAAATTAAACATAAATCTATAGAATTCCTAACAGTTAAATTCATTTTTTTTGGTAACAAAATTGTAATATAAGTATCGTACGTGCCTCCTAAATCATCTAAAGAAAACTGTGATTTACATGCTGACTCTATATGTTCATTTATTGACGATACTCATGGAAACGAAGACTTGTATGTGACTACGGGTGATATTAATTTTCCTGATACCTTTTGGGTTCATAACTTCGACATAAATCTAGAATACGTGACGCCACTTAGTTCAACAGATAGAGACGAAAACTTTGTATGTCAATTGCCAATGTCCGGACTACTTCAATTAAATAATTGCCCTAACGACAATGGTAAACTATTAGATTTAGTATTTTGTAATCAATGTATTGATGGCTCAGTAATAACTGTCGAGGACGAAGATCTATTATCACAAAAAATTCGGAACATCATAAACCATTATATTTGAAATGAAATAATTTTCTTATGACTTTAAAAGAGGTGATTATATTTTACTTTCTTCTTACAATGTTTAATGCAGTTGATTGGAAAGAAATGTTCAATTCAAAAAACATGTTACAAATTACAAACATTTTATACTATAACAGCTATACAGAATATTTTTCCTGTTCGTGAGTTAAAGGAATCTTTAAGCCATCCTTGGTATACTATATAGCTTATAAAATTGAAAAATAAGAGAAATAAAGCATTCAAAGTTCATAGAGCAAATTTTAGTGACGCCTTGAAAAGATCTACATATGAAAATCTTGGGAGAAACTTCAATAACTTATCTAAAGAATTATATATGTCGATATATATAATATACATAAGGAAAATTCCAAAACAAAAGATTTTCCTTCAACAATGATTTTGTATGGTATTTCTGCTTCTACTGATGAAGAGATATGTAAGTTATTTCAAAATTTATTATTATTATTAAGTGTTTACTGCAAGCCTTGGGACAGCTACACAAACTATGAATTCACGCCAAGTAAGTCATTGACTACAACATTTCCTTTGTCATCCATAACAGTAGAAGAAGTTAAAATTAATTTGATAACACTCGAAGACAATTGTAGTCCAGACCCTGATGGAATTCCTTCTTCTGCTCTAAAAAGATGTGCTCTACCTCTAAGTATTATGTTCAATAAGTCTTTGTCTAGTGGAACATTTCCATCACAATGGAAATCCTCCTTTGTAAATGTAGAGAATTACAGAGGGATAGCTAAACTATCAGTTATTCCAAAAATGTTCGAAAGTATGACTTATAAATTTGGATGTCATTATTGGAAGAATTTTATTAGCATAAATCAAAATGGATTTGTATCCATTGTATTTGTATAAGCTTCGTATCATCTACCATTGACAATTTCACTAAAACTATTGGTTCTATAAAGGGTAGATTTAACAGATCGTTCGCAGTTAGTAAAGTTTCGTAATGTTCAATTCCAAAAAATATAAGTTACTTCAGGTGTTCCACAAGGCTCCCATATTGGACCAGTTCTTTTCATACTATTTATTGATGATCTCTGCGATGTGATTTTGAACTCATCAATANTATTGGTTCTATAAAGGGTAGATTTAACAGATCGTTCGCAGTTAGTAAAGTTTCGTAATGTTCAATTCCAAAAAGCAGAAGTTACTTCCGGTTTTCCACAAGGCTCCTATATTGGACCAGTTCTTTTCATATTATTTATTGATGATCTTTGCGTTGTGATTTTGAACTTATCAATTTTATTATATCCAGACGAATTATAACATTCAATGATCACATGAAATTTATATGTATAACTACGACAATCGTTAAAGCTTTGTATTATTCTTTCGTGTCAACACTTGGAATATGTTGTATCGGTGTGGAATCCGAACTATATACTTTATGTTTCGATATTGGAATCTGTTCAAAAACAATTTGTATTGAGAGCACTAAGGAATCTGCNCATGAAATTTATATGTATAACTACGACAATCGTTAAAGCTTTGTATTATTCTTTCGTGTCAACACTTGGAATATGTTGTATCGGTGTGGAATCCGAACTATATACTTTATGTTTCGATATTGGTATATGTTCAAAAACAATTTGTATAAGGAACCCTTTTATTTCAAGTCGCATTATAAAAACTGATTTTTCGACACAAAAGTACAATAAAAATCACAAAAAACTAACAAAGAAAAGAAAAATCCTGCAGTATCATAAATCTATCCTCCGGTGATAAAAGTGCAACTGGCAAACGTATCGATTTGGTAGCCAAATCTGTTCAGTACAAAAACCAAAGAAAAATGAGAAATTTATCAACAAAAACCTAGCGAAAGGTTTACAAAACGGAAATCCTAGTAATTAGATAGCTCGAGGAAAAAGAAAAACTATCCATCCATCCAAACTGATAAAAGATACATAGTATACCCTACCTACCATGCACCAACCAGTTCAAGAGTTTTATCTCATCGTTAAGTAAAATGTTTTATATTTCAGCACACTGTTAAGATAATAAAGACATCGCTGCTAATACCATGTCGTCGACTGTACCGTGATGATGGAAAAGAAGAGCAGCTTCATTATCATTTTCTATATATACAGAGAATATTTTATATGTAAGATATACATACCCACTGACTCTCCAGCCAACCATTTTGATATATAATCTTAATCTGCAACCATACATTCATTTATTTCATTCACTTTTATGGAGGAAAAACGAGTAGAAGAACTGTTGCATTGCATAATTCCTAGACCCTTTATAAGCTGGGGCTCCCTTTTTTTCGGTTCGTGGAGCGATATAATCACCACCATGAAAATGGTAGAGTTTACTGTATTAAATGCGCATTCCATTGGAAATAAAGTTTGAGGATGAAGATATTTTTTTTCCTTGCTAGGATATTCACAGCAAAAAAGGACAATGAAACTCTTCCTTTCATGGTGTATCGAAAGAGCAATAACTTTTTATGTGAATGAATGAATGAATATCTCTTCGAGTATTAAGACTTCCTTTTCAGCTTACTCTTTATTTTTTCAGATTTTCTTATGATATTTTTTTGAATTTTTTCTGTGAAAGGAAACTTTGGGATCGATCTTTTTTTCTGTTACTGGTTTAGAATAGTAAAATTTTGAGAATATAATTTATTTATCAAAAACGGTTTTATAATATTCTTAAATTCAAAATGTTTAAAACATTAAAAACAGATTTTTAAAATAATATTTTTATATGTTAACATTTTTTTCTCTAAAATTCCACATTTTTACTATTTTGAGCTAAATTAGCTCCCTAAATGAGAAATTTATCATAAAAAATTAACATTCTAAAAACTATATTTAACAAACTAAATTTTAAATGCAGAACAAGAAAAGACTTTTGTTTGACGTTTCGGTTTGAATTCGTTTTAAAAGGTTCTATTTAAAAAATAAATATTAAATTTTTAAAATAAAACTGAATTGACAATACAAATTAATTTCATTAATATTAATTTTAAAAAATTCTAAGAAACTATTTTTAAAACTAATAAAAAAATTAAATATTCCGATATTTTTTATTTAAATTTCTTATTATTTTTAGACAAAATTTCATTTTTTTGTATGTCTTTTTAAATTTAAACTTTAATAATATATACAATTTCAACGATTTATGGAGTTTCAGAAGACATTACAAATTCTCTGTTTTTAATTAATTTAAAATTTAATTATTACAACTTTTGTTACAAAATATTATAACATTTTTAGTTAATTTTATTAAGCATTTTTAGAAACCAAAATTTTTAAATATATTGTAGAATTAAGAGATTTATATTCAATACTTTTGTTTGAAAAACTATATCATGGAAACAAAAATATGTGTATTATTCTATATTAAAAAATACATATTTTGACAAATTAGAAAAGAACCTCCCTATTATTTTCTATAATTACAGGGTTCATACAAAGGCTTAAAACATCTTAAAAAGGCTTCAAAGAGCTTATTTTTGATCATAGGGCTTAAAAAAATAAACTGAAAGGGCTTAATGATCAGAAATGTTTTTTGTTTTAATTTTCTAAGCGACAGTGACATTTAATGTTTTTAAAACCTAAGCTAATTTAAACGAATTTCATGAAAACTATTTGTATTAAGATACACAGAATTGTTGTTTGAAATTATTTTAGAAAAAAAAATCTTTTACAACAGTTTTTTTTTCAGAAAAAAGAATGAACTTTTATATATGATACAATTATTCAGAATTTAAATTAGAAACTAAAGGTTTAAAAAAAAAAAAAAAAATAACTTTAATCATTTAATTTAATGAGCTACAAAGTATTTGTTGAAAAAATTATTAAATATTTAAAACAAAAATTAATTAATTATAAGCTTAATTTTACATGAAATGTTTAATTCATTTATTTTTATTTAAAGTATTAACGAAATAAGATATTCTAAGGCATTTGAATATTTTTTCTTTGAAAATGTCAAACATTTTTTTATGGTAAAATTTAATTTAAATATTTTTTTTTCAATAACAATCTTTTGTTTTCCTTTTAAAATATAATTAAATTCAAATTAAAACAAGAATTAAAAAAAAAAAAAATGTATAACATTTTAGCACAAATTATAAAAAATCCATAATTTTCCAAACATATTTGTTTTTTTTTTTTTTTTAATTTAAAATGTCTTCTATTTTAATTTCAAATTTTTAAATATTTTTATACTTCAAATGCAATTTACTAAGCTTTTACAAAATGTTTTGAAGAATATACTATATAAATAACAAAATACTTACACTAAAAAAAAAAGTTTTAATTTCCTTAAAATTATAGTTTTAAAAAAAGTGTTGACTTTTTAATGTTTTTTTTAGTTTTAAAGATTTAACATTTTAAAACTATTGTACTATAAAGTTTTAAATTTTAAAACTATAGTTTTTGACGTCTATTTTAAAATTATAGTTTTAAATTTTAATGTAGAAAGTTTTAAATTTTTAATTTCTAATGGATTTTGGAAGATTAAAATTTTGTTAAATTTCAAAAATATTTCTTGTTAATAAATTTATAATTGTTGTTACTAAATTGTTATGTTTTAATATTTTAGTTTTAATTAAAATCAAAAACTTAATATTCAGAATTTTGTGAAAAAAAAAAACACGAAATATTTTTTAAATTTAAATTCATTACAAAAATCTCTAAAAAAACTTAATTTTTAATAAAATGTTTAATTTAAAAAAAAAAAAAAAAACTTTAAAAATATTGTATTTAAAAATATCTATTTTGATGTTTTTCTTAAATTTTATTCAATGTTTTTAGAATTCTCAAAAATATTCAATACATTTTCTTGTTACTAAATTTAAAAATACTGTTACTAAATTTGTGCAAAATGCTATACTATTTCAGTTTTAGAAACACACAAAATACTTATAAAATTTAGCATAAATTCCAAATTCAAATTAAAAAATATAAAAAATTTTAAAAAATATATTTTTTTCAATTGAAATTTTGTTTTTCTTTGTCGGTTTTTTTATTTAAATTTCAAATAGATTTTGAATGTTTTAAATATTTTTAAAATGTGGCTCAAATTCCTTAAAAAAACTAGAACAATTTCTTAAATATCAATTTTTGATTAATTTTTAATGAAGTATTTAAAAATATTTTATTTGTAAAAAAAGCAAAGGGTTAAATTATTAATGAACATGTTTATACAAATGTCTTAATTTTTTTATTTTAAGCTTTTTTCTAATACAAACAAACAACTATTTTGCTAAGCAAATTTAATCATTAAATGCCTTGAGTTCCGAGATATATATTTTTTGAAAAATCAGAATAATAAACCTTTTTTTTCTTAATCGTTACAAAAACTAATCTTAAATGGTTTTTAATATATATTGTATTAAATATTATTGCTATATAACAAATTAACGAATAAAACAATTTTGTTTTAAAATACTTTTATTCTTGAAAAAAATAAGTTTTTAAGTTTTGGAATAATTTTATTAAAAATAACGCTACAGCTAAATGAAATATAAAAACTTTTTAATTTAAAAAAATAATGAAAAATTACAAACAAAAACTATTTTTTTTTTTGAAATTCCTAATGTTTTTAGTTTATTTTTCACAAAATGTGTCTTTATTAAAAGTTGTACTGTATTTTTTGGAATCAGTGCAAAAAATGTATACAAAAAAAAGAATACATATAATAATATTCAGAAAGGAAATAGTTTTAGATTGAAATTCTGCGAAATAAAAATGAAGAATTTTGAAAATAATGTTTTAAAATTTAAAACGAAAAATAAAAAAAAATCTAAACATTTAGACCCAAGACTTCGGCTTTGCAGACGAGTGCATCACATCACTTTGTTCGCGAGAAGAGAGAAATTGGACTATTCAAATTTGAAAGCATGGATACAAATGACAAGGTAGCTGAAAACCTGACAAAGATTTTGTTCTATGATAAACACCGCTTCTGTTCATCCAACATGGAACTTTCATTGAAGGAAACTTGTTTGAGTTAGGGTGTTGGGATTTATACCTTAAATACATTCAAGCCCCCTAAGCATGTCAAGCTTAGTCTCCATTGAACAAGAAACAATTTTGAACGCTTAACAATTTTTCGTGTCATCCTTACACTCCCTACAAAAAACAGTAATAACATCTTAACTGCACAGTCTTGTCTGTACTATTATTATCCACTCTATGAATAGCTTTTATTCGCATTTTTATGCATCTTTACTTTGTACAAAAGAAAATGACGACCGTTAGGGTTTTATTATATAGCGCGCCTCCACTATAAAACCGTCGTAACTTCTTTCATTATTCATTTAAAGTAATCTAACCGAAAACATTTCTGTCGCAAGCGAGGAAATTTCTATCACAACAGAGCTATTCAAAGCAAACATGGTGATTTTTTGTAGCTGGTGACTTCTTTTGTTCCCTTATTCTTTTTCATTCCAGTAATGTTTTCTTAATGGTGCTGACTTCAAGTTTATCACCATTGAAATCTTCAGACATTGCTATGCTTAACGACTAATACGAATACACTCATAAGTCAATATTATCAGCCTTTAAGGATATAACTTTTCCACCACATAAATCCGAATGTAAACTGAATGAAACATACATCCATAAGCAAATTTAACAAATTAGAATTTGAATTGGATTCAGGTCAATTAAATTTTAATCTATTCAATTTGGATTTGTCATCGGATGAAGTATACCACTTTAATTATTATTAAATAATTTAGGATAATTTAAATTATATAATCATATGGTTTAAATAGTTTAACGTTATCAGTTATTGAATTATTTTGAAATTAGGATTAATCTCATATTTGAAAAATATTTGACTTTTTTAATTGTTATGAAAGAATGGCATTCGGTATTGTGAATAATGTTAAACAAGTTCTTGTTAGATATCATCGCATAGAAAGCTTTCAAAGCAAATAGAAATCAAAAACAAAGACAAACAATTAAAAACTAGGAAATGAATTTAAAATTCAAAACCAAAATCCTGATTCCAAAGACGATTAAAGCACAATCCTAAAAAGCAAACGAAACAACCAAAAGCATTTAATTACGCTTTGATCCGAATACTTTTTCTATAAAATAACTTGGAACGAGAACTTTTTATACACACAATCCACAGATTTAAAATTCACCAACCAACATTAAGCAGCTTACTCTGAATAACAGGGAGAATAAACTTCTCCCATACCCGGTTGAATATTGAGCATATAAATTCCAATGCAAATGCGAACCAACAAACACATCCAACAATAAATATAAATTTGTAAAACATCAGAGAAATTGCAAAAAAGTGTAAGGTGATTATATCCAGACTGGGGGTTCACCACACTACAATGGAAAATAAAATATGTATATATATATTTAAAAATATAGACCACAAAATTTATGGCCGACTGACCAAACAACACACAGCTTTGGGGCATAATTTATATTAATTTCGAAAATTATCATATTTTTTAATGAAATCCCTAGGCGATAATCTGTAGCGAAGTCGGAAAGCGAAAATATTCTTTAAATAATTTGGTTAATAAAACGTTGTTAAATATAAATGATGACTTACTGTTCGCTCAAGTGAACGAAGACAGATTCATTCCTTTACTCAGAACGGCAATTTGTTCACAACTATACCTACAACTTCCAAAGTCATTATTTAATGGCACGGTTACATTAGTCAGTTTGTCCTATTTTTAGAGCACAGTGGGGGTTGGTTCGCTTAATATATTGAAAATATCTGCTCATTTGAAAAAGCAAACAAAGATATTACCCAGCAAAGAAATTGAAGAACAACAGACCTTCCTCTGCTTCAATATCTAAGCTCTTCACTTCCCCAAGAGCAAGTGCTGCTTGAAGTCCAATAATAATTGTATAGACTCCATCTCAAATGTTCAAGTTACTGAAATAAACAAAGTGGGCAAAATGTAGTGTAAAAAAAATATTTTTAAAAATTATAATTAGAACTTTTATTTTAACATTTATTTTTTAAATTTAATTTAACCATTCAAAACCAGCTATGATTTAAAGGGTAATTTTCCCAAAAAACAATAAGAATAATATTTTTTGTTATCTAAAAGTTTTCAGATACTCCTTCTGAATCAATAAAAACAAAATACTTTTTCGTTCTGAGAAAAAAATATTGACTATTTTTCATCAATTTTTCATCAAAGTATCTGAAGTTTTGTTTTCATGACTCGATAAGTACATACAAAATAAA
>JXPG01023984.1:0-14643 GCA_001015175.1 Megaselia abdita
GTTCTTTCCGAGCACAAAAAAGTGATGTCGGGTTTACGGGTAATATACCGAGCTCGGTTATATATCGGTTTGTTATCTATAAAACCGACTCCGTAAAACAGAGCTCTTTCCGAGCACAAAAAACTGATGTCGGTTTTACGGATAAGATATTTATAGGGTTGAAAGCATTTTTTCTGTGATTATACTATGTTGCTGCTTAATTACTAATTAGTTTTAAGAAATTCAGAATAGGTTTCGAATTCAAGTTTTTGTCATTAAATACTAACACTAAAATTGGAGAAATTTTTGGAATTTAGCTGGCGCGCCGCTGCCTAGCTTCGCTGGTTCTTGCGTATGTAGTTTAGACCACAATTTGAAAATTATTAATATTATTTCTTTGTTTTGTTAATGATTAATATTTTTTTTATATTTAACTCATTATTTTTAGTGTTTTTAAAATTTGTATTTATTAGTCTTTGTTGCTGCATTATTTTTAAATTAATTTGTTCTTCACTTTTTTGATTTTCTATTGTTTTGTTTATTTTTTTGCAGATATTATTATTTGTTTTATTTTGTTTGATTAATTATTTTTATTCAAATTTTTATTGTTTATTATATTTGTTTTCTTTTTAATTTTATTTTCTTGCTTTTCTACTCGTTTTGGAGTTCATTTTGTGATTTTTTTTAGTATTTTTATATATTTGATTATAAACTTTTATTTATTTTTGTTTTATATTTTTCTTCTTAATGTTTTCAGTATTTTTACTATTTCTTTATTTTTTGATTCTTCGTTGTTTTCTTTTTTAATCGATTTTTTTTTTTCTGTTTAATTTTTGTTTGAATTTTTTGATTTACTTTTATTAAATAAATTATTCCTTTTTGTTTTCTTTTTAATCTTATAGTAATTTGCAGTAATTAAATTTTTTCAAAAGTTGGTTGGTATTTGTCGGGTTTTGAAGCTCTATACAGGTTTTGTTTGATATGTCTTTCTAAATATTAATATCTTTTAGTATCTTTATAAAGTTCTAATTTTTTAGGAATAAACATAAATATTTTTTTTGTGTTCTTAATAATAGGGACGAAATATTCAAAATTGAAATCACGTCAATAAAACATACAATAAATAAAAGCTAAAACAAAAACACTATTATTAAAACCAAAGATAATTTCCTATTGACGACAAAATCGTAGGTATCGGTCGTCAACCCACGTAAGTTTTACATATAACAAATCGATCTGACCTAGCTCGGTATATTATCTATAAACCCTACTTTTTTCCGAGTTCAAAAAACCAACATCGGTTTTACCGATAAAAAACCGAGTTCTTTCCTAGTTCAAAAAACCGACATCGATTTTACCGATAAAAAACCGAGTACTTTCCGAGTTCAAAAAACCGACATCGGTTTTACCGATAAAAAACCGAGTTCTTTCCGAGTCATGTCGGTGAGATGTCGGTTGGTTATCTATAAAACCGAGTTATGTCGGATTTTCCGATAAAATACCGAGCTCTGAAAAAAAGAGCAGAGTCGGTTGGTTTATAGGGTCTCTAACCATATGCTAGGATGAGCTAAATAGATTGGAAAAGTTTTCGAGAATATTGAAGCTGTTTTCAATTGGTCTCATTTTGGTGAATATTTGAGAAGAAATACATTTATTTTGAACAAGTTTTTATGTTTGTTTGGCCTCCTGAAGCTCTGCAACTCATAATGATACCCATATTGTAATATTGGATAAAACAATTAATAGAATATTAAAAATATTATTTGTAAGATACTTAAAAAAAAAGTATTTCAACTAAAAATGTTTCTCAGTGTAAATGTATATCTTATTGTTAAGTTTTTTATTTTGTTTATTTTATTTTTGTACTTGTTGTAAAAAATATTTTCTTAATTTCATAGGGTATGGGTAAGCCATTTCCTGTTTGATTTTTTAGGGTTTTTTTTGTTTTTTTTTGTATACTTATTATAAGATATTATTTTATATTGATTATTTAAGAACAATTTCTTTTTTCTGAAGCTGATTATTTATTTAAGTGCTTTTGTTGTAAAATTTTTTGTTGTTTTTTTAATTTATTTAGTTACGTTTTCGGTGACTTCTAAAACTAGTCTTATTTTGTTTTTATTATTATTATTTATTTTATTGTTTAAAAGTTGGGTATTTATCTGACTCTTGATTAATTTTTGTTAAAATTTATATTTTTTTCTGCATATCAATTATATTTTTTATAAATCAATTATTATTGTTAGCTTTCCTGAAATTTAAAACTATACTTTTATGTTTAATTTTGGTTTTTAAATATTTATGTAGGTTTTTTATTGTTGATCTGAGTTTTTATATATATATTTATAAATTAATTTTTTGATCTTGAACTTATTTTTAAGTATTAATTATCCTTAGGAATTTTCCTCATAATTTAAGACATTGATTATTCTGAAAATCGGAACTATACACTGAGCAAAATTGTCAAAAAAAGTGTTTTCTTTAAATTTTATTTTATAATTTTAGACCAAGCAAAACAAGTATTTTTGTTCTAATGTTCTGTTAGTTCGAATTGCTACCTATCATTAAGCCTTCGTACTTATCTAGGTTTTTCAATTGTAGAAAACGAACGTATGTCGCTAGCGCACCCGCGAATTTTCGGATCTTCAACCAATTTACAATTGCTTTGAATATGCCTTATAAACATTTTCTTTGGACTTCGACAAATTCGATATTGATGTGTACAGTTTTTTTTTTAATTAAGTGCCAGTAGCAAAGAGTATTTTAAACTCACAACATTGGACTGAATCGTAACACATCTAATGTTGCGTCATGTGAGTAGCCGTTGGCTATCTCTTAATCTTGAATCTCGTCTTGCAGCAGTGGTCTACTTTGACAGAATATTTCCTGAACATGATTCCCCAATTGTCAAATTTCAAAAGAAATATTCAGAATAAAGCTCGATATAAGCGAATCGTTCTTATTTCAACTACGTGGATTGCAATTTCATTCGTGATTTATGTTGCGAATATTTCAGAGAAGTCAATCATACATCTCATTTACAAAGCCATTTTAATTAATTGACAAGACTATGAGTATTGTGCTTTATATTACATAATTATATGTATTTCTATAATATTATTACAAAATTCTTTTTTGAATAAAATATTGTTCAAATTGTTTGTTTTTTTATTTATTCGGGAATACCGTTTGTGATAAACTTGATTTTGCACACAATAGCGAAACAAGCTTTTCCAAAAAAGTTTGACAAGCTAAACAAGCATTTTAAGAAAAATTTGACAAGCAAAACAAGCTTTATCCGAAAACAAGCACTTGTCGAGGCCAAAGTCAGTGGCAGGATATTAAGGAATGCTCGCTTAATTCTAACTGCCTTTCTACACCAGTGGCTTTTTAGTTTTCCCTCTTCTTCTGAATAGAGCAAGTGATGAGCTGCCTGCTATTTGAATAAGCGAATGGTTAGAGACCCCTTAAACAATAAAAAGAATTTGTAATTCGTTCGAATTTTCAACAGAAACCGAGAAAAAAGCGATTTAAACCGAGATCTTATAAAATGATTCTTATGGGACATCCTCGAGTGGAACAAACTTAAAATCTTATGATGCAGAAATGTTTAGAGACCAGAAAAACTAAAAATTTTATAATTCGCTTGATTCTATTGATTGACTATGGTTACAGTAACAGCAAGATGATACATGCATATTAAAAAAAAAACATATAAAAAAGGAATGTAATGTTAATGAAGCCGTTAAGTTGTGCCATGCATTTTTATTTTAGAGGAGCGACTTGGAGTCTTTAGCATTGAGAAGGGATGTTGAAGATACTACTCAAGATATTTTATTATTCAGTTTTCATTGATTTATTTGTTTTATTATTTTTTTCACACATTCTATATTTCTTAAGCCATGACTTTACTAATCATAGGCAACATGAAATTGTAACAAAAGCGTTTACCATTACTTTGAAACAAAATTGTAATGTTTGTAAATGTTTAGTTTCTTTTAATAAAAATTAAAAGATGTCTATGGCTTGAAAAGGGAACACTGCGACGACAGACCCGAGAATAAAAGTTAGTTTTTCTATTCGTTTCAAAAACGACATAAAATAGAAGACGAACTTGCTTCTCTCCAAACAGCGTTCTTTTAAAAAAAATTTAAAAAATAAAATTTTAAGACAGTGCAAATAAATCAATTGTGGATTTAAGAAATAATTGAAAAAACTGTTTTTCGATGCTGTGTTATATCTATGATCGGGTTTTTAGATAGGTTATATCTCGGTAGACTCCTTTTCCCTGTTAAACATTATTTTCTTCTAGAATGTTCATATCGCGATTTATAACGGAAATACCATTTCAAACTTTTTACCCAGTACCTAGGTAAGTATTATACAGTAATTACCGAAAATATATAGCTATTTTCAAACAGACAAGATTATTTGTCTTTTAGTCCCAACTTTTAGCTGATTGTTTTAAGATTAAAATGGACTATCTCGCTAATTTCTATAGTTCTGCCCCAGTAAAAATTTGAAGTCAATGGTAGCATGTTACCATTTAATGTTTAAATGTAGTATTATTTTTTCAATGTCATGATAAATATAGAACGTTGTGTTTGTAAATGTATTTATTCTCTTGAAAGCTTTCAAACTATCAACTTCCAAATAAATATGTCTCTTATCCTTATGGTAAAAGTCTTAAGGCAATTAGAAAATGTTCTTATAACATTTCTGCTTTATTTTGAAGATTCCCTCTTCATGGTTTGATGGATTTTAAAATTAAATTTAATTAAAACATGATACAACAACTTAACATTTTATCACAACTCACATTTAAAAGATCCCCTAATAAAAACAAATAATTTCTTTACAAATATATGTATACTCATATAATATAAGAATAGTAAAAATAATTGGGAGGATGTTTTCTATGGAATGTTGACATCATTTTGACAACGCCTGCGGCAGTCAACATTGCACAATCCCATCGCATTGCAATTCATTCACTAACATTAACAATAATATGATTAAAAAAATAATAATCAGTTTAGAACTTTTTGTTCAGTCGAAATCTTAACAAAAGTCTTTTATACTCTTCCTTAAGTAGTATTGCCGGGTGTGGTGTTGTTACCTCCAGTTGTTGCAGAAACAGAAGCACCACTAGCCCCCAATTTTAAAATGTATGGAATCATGTTATCTATTTGAACAGCTCCAATTAAATTTGAAAAAAATAATTCTTCTATAACATTTGAATCCAAGGCACAAAGTGGCATCAATCTCGTAATTATATTAAGGAAGCGTTGTTCAACTTTTGAAACTTCTGGTTCCTGGTCATTTATATATGTCCTCAACCCATTTAAAGAGTGTAATTGAATTTTCTCTAAATACGATTTTATGGACTTCGATGAATACTTAAACTGAATACTTTGTGCACCAAATACAAAATATAATCGGCAATATGCAAACTCAGTGTCATCTAATTCAAGAGATTGCATCGACTCCAAAAACTCATATAGACGTGATGTGTTCTCACACAACGATCTAATTCTCAGTGGATCTACTTTTTCAACTTCAGAAAGATTAAATATGTTTGTACTCAGAGTAGTTATAATGGTTCCTATAGAAAGAGTTTTCCATCCTTGAGCAAGACCAATAACAAATAATCCAGACCAATGTGTTTTCAATAAATGTTCTTGAATAAATTCGTTCAAATTTGTAAACGCTGGAATTTTGTTCAACCAATACACTGTCAAAAACAAAAGTCTACTTCCTGTTTCACAAACATAATGAGCATTCAAATAGCTTGTAACTAACGCTGGTGCTTGCAGAATGAATCCTACAGTCTCTTCATTCAACAAATTTTCTTGTAGAAACTGTTCATTAAAATGTATGTTATTTTCGAAGTCTACTGCTGAATGTTCATCACTGTTGACCTCCTCTTTTATGTTGGAGTGTCCGCTAGCTTCATGATTATTATTTGGTGAAGAGCTACCATTGTAATTTCGCTGAATATTTGTTAATATTTCTAATGACTTTGTAATTATGTTTTTATCAATACTTGATTGAATGAGACTTGCAGCTGAAGTAGTTGAATTCGATATACCCTCTGAAGTCGAAAGGTTTTGTGGTTCCACAGATGAAGATGGCAGCTTCTGGTCTAAAGAACCTTCATCATCTGATACGCCTGGTGAGTAGTTGTAAGAGTCTTGAATGGATTGTTGACTTTGAGAATTTTGTTGTTGCTGATATGGTGCTGCGGATGCAAACACTGAAATATATTATATAAGATAGTGGTTTTTATTTAAGAAATTAATAATACTATAATGATTGCTGGGTAGAGATAGTCAATCACAAATGCTATTCAGTACAAGTGGTCCCAAATATAATCGTAAGTTGAAATTTAAGTTTTTTTTTAATTTGAAGTTTATTAAAAAACACACACTTACTTTGTAATGAGTGACGACAAAGAAAGACCGCTTATGATATCACAAAAACCCGTGAGATGTCTACCAAAGGAGTCGACGGAAACAAGAAATTGTGGATAAAACAAAAGGGAAAGAGAGAAATTAAAGTGTTATGCAATGCGTGAAGACAAAGAAAGAAATTGGATGTACAGCTTTAACAACGCAATGATTTAACTTTAAAATGTCTGTTGATGAAACAAATTGATGGAGATGGAGACTCAATATTTTAACGAGGACTTCTCTATAAGTAGTTGGTTGGTGTAGGTGCTAGCGCTCTCGCCTTCCAGTCTGACGATTCTGAGTTCGATCCTCAGTGCACACGTCAGAATTTTTCGTAAGAAATTTTCTTTCGTGTGAGTCGGATATACTACCTGACGCCACCCTCGTCGTTTCGATGTTGATGAAATAAAAGGGTACCTCTAATACACTCGTTAAAATAGCAGACAGCTCATCACTGACTCTATTCAGAGGAAGAGGGAAAACTAACAACACTGATGTAGAAAAGCAGCTGGTAAACACATAGGAAGCAAACATTCTTTAATATCACTGCTACACCTTGAGTCAGCTTTGGCTCGTTGTGTGAGGACCGAAGCAAACGAGATATTTCTTCGATCGATTTAAGCGTTTCCATTGCTTATTATTAAGTATACTAATAATCGAATATTAGAATTTAATTTTTATTTTCAAGAAGATTTGCTAATTGGAAGTGGTATTGTAAAGTAGTTGTTTTGTTAGGTAGTATAGCCCAACAGGCGATCGCTTCCTGGATCAATGCTACATCCCTTTTAATCTCTCTGGAATAGAGACCATTTCACAGGCTTCATATTTTGGAGTTTCCTCCTGCGAGACTTTTTTCTTCGGTTCGAAGTTCTATTCCAAAGAGGTTGACACAAAGACGAACCTCGAGGAAAAGACGACCTCTAAAAATAGTTTTGTAGAGTGCTTGAAGAGGTATTGAGCACCGCTAAAAGTAATAGAACCTTTGAATATCCTTTTGCTGCTTAGGAAGATCGTCGGTTGACTTTAAACAGAATCGGAGCTCTACGAGACCTGATAGCTGTCTTGGATCGCTACAAAGCTTATGTTACTGCTTTGCAGGAGATTATATTTACAGGAAATAAAGAAATTGTGGATAAAACAAAACATAAATGTGATCTTTGCGCAGATGGAATTCGGGGTCGGGTTTGCAGTAAGTCGTTAAGAATTTAAGAGGAGCTAACATCGGCTCTGACCACCGCACCATCTTGTCAGAGCAATGGTCAGATGGTCGAGTCGGAAAGGCAAAAAAAAACTCGTTCTATGAAAATTTAACACCGAGTCCTGAAGAACCCTAGTATTTGCATTCGGTTCTCAACAGAGATGACTGCTAGAATTTAAGTCTTTCCTTAACGACCCTAGAGGGCAAGTGGTATTTGTGCTCCAAAGGATTGAAGGAAGTTGCCCGGAGCGCAGCGTCCTTGGTCCCCAAAAAGACAAAAGAAAGAAAGATGGCGTGACGATGAATACGAACAACGTGTTGCTCGAAAAGAACTAGCATACAATCGTAAAATCCACCGGGTCACAAGATTAAACATCTTTCAGTGAAGCGCGGAAGTGCACTGCAAAGCTAAGAAGATTCAAAAAACGACAGTTTAAGAAGAAAACAAATCGAAAAATTTGAGTTGCTACGCGATAGAAATGAAGCTAGAAAGTACTGTAAAACAGTCAACATGAGCAGAAAACATTTCGCTCCAAATACCACCTGTTTGCAAAGGCAATCAAGGTAAAATGCTGACAAACAAGGAAGAAGTCGGTAATAGATGGGAAAAGTACAACTTCTCAATGGCGATAAGGAAACCAAATTCCAAGAGGAAAGCCCACCAACAGATACACATTACAATAACACCCAGGAAGCACCTCCACCTACCAGAGCTGAAGTTCACACCGCAATTCAAAAACAACAAGAGTGCAGGTTAAGATGGCATCCCCTGCGGATTTAAAGCTGCGGGCGAAAATTTCGTCGACTGCTTCCACCAACTTGTAACTTCAATTTGGAGCGAAGAAAAAATGCCTGAAGAATTGAACGAAACCATCATCTGCACTATCTTCAAGAAAGGAGACAACAATAACTGCTCAAATTATCGAGGTATAAGTCTACTCAACATAGCATACGAGATCGTTTCGTCAATTACCACGGAAAGGATGAAACCATATTTGGTCCTTACTAATGTGGTTTTATGCTTGGTAAATCAACATCGGACCAGATCTTCACTTTGAGACAGATAATCGAGAAAGCATGGGAGTTTCAAGTAGACTATCACCATATTTTCGTCGATTTCAAACAGGCGTACGACACTGAAGACAGGAACCAGTTGTTTTCAGCATTGAACAGATTTCACATGCCTGAAAAGCTATGCCGAATGACGCTGGGCAATACATGGAGTTGTGCAAGAGCTGTTGGCAAAACCACTAAGAAGTTCTGCACGAAACGAGTTTTGTGACAAGGCGATGGACTCTCTTGTACCCTTTTCAATATCATTCTCGAGTTGATTATGAACGTAGCAAAATTGATTTTCAACAAATCTAAACAGGTCCTCGGTTATGCCGATGATGAAGAAAGACAATTTTCGCTGATATAAAGTGCTGTCAAGCACCTACTATCAACAGGGAGAGTCGCATTTCGAATATTGGACCAACCGTCGAAATAAGGCAATTCAATTTCGAAGTGGTTACAAAGTTAACTTATTTGGGTTCCGAAATAACATCAGACAATGACATTTTTTAATGGAGTCTTGTTACAGACATTCTAAAGCATAAAAAATATTATTTTTTTGTTTATATATGGAACCGTTGATTTTTAATTGAGCTATAAAGTCAAAAAATCATATTTTTCTTCAAAAAGGCATACATTTAGTTTAATTTTCAAAATTGTGTTCTTCAAAGGATCTTAAGAAAAACAATTAAATTTTACATTTTACCCAATTTTATGGGTTGTTTATCGGAAGAGATAGATTTTCCTTAAAATTCAAGTTTAAAGTGGAATATCTTAAAAATTCCATTTACAGTTCTTCTATGATTTGTACCTCCGTATATTCTAAATCGATCCCGCAAAAATAAGCAGCGCAACTTTGAGCCTTTTTTAGGCGCAAAAAAAAGTTTAATTTTTTTGTCTGAAAAAAAGGTATATGCGTTAAATGTTTTTTTGTTCACTTAGAAAGTTCAAGTATACACTGAAAAATTGTATTTGTTGCCTGAATAAGGACAGCAATTACCTAAAGCTTAAACCTAGACCTCTAATCCACGTCTAATTTAGATCTCTAATACAAACAAATAATTACAAATTTCGTATAAAGAGTGAATCCATGCCAGCTTCTTAATCTGGTTAATGAAAAATATAAGGTTTTATTAGATGGCAACGAAATACTTATTAAAAAGCTCAAGAATAATTTTCGTAATACCAATTGGTCTACTATCAGAAAAAGCCTTGGAAGCTGGTAATAAGGATATCAAACGTGTTAGATTGTTTTATGCTAGAAAAACGCGTGTTGACAATTTCACTGACATTATACATCATCTAATGATTTCTTCTGATCCATCTATAAAAAATCTGAGAATATTGAGGAAAATGTAGCATTTACCTCTTTCGATAGAAGCTCTCAAATTATTAGAGGACTGAAACTTTGACTTAGACTTCAAAAATACTATTTATGATATATATTGGTACTATATTTATAATATTTATTTCAACACAAATTTTCGAAAATCAACAATAAAGATCTGATATGCAAAAAAAAGTATTTTACTCATTATGGTAGTGTTCTAGGAAAGTTGCGGTATACCTCAGTCAAAATTTGAACTATAACAAAGCTTCAATCTTAGCTATAATTACGCGGAGCTCAATTTTTCAGTAGGAGGTAAGAGATTGGCAATCAACATCGAAGGACTGATTAGCTTGGGCAAAGATTAAAAGTCAAGCGTATTCAACTTAGGGATCGTCTCTGGATATGTATGTATATTGAATAATTTATTAATTGAATTAATCAATTTAGTTAGTCTTAAGGTTTTTATTCTTTAAAATTACTTTGCTTAAGAATAAAAACCTTAAAACTTATTTCGCAGTCTGTTCTTTTTATCATGAACAATGTTCAAGAAAAACTTACTTAACGTTTGAGTGAGCTCAGCTAAATTAAATCCAACTGGAAATACACTAGAAGTGTTCGCTGCATTTTCGGATTCAAATGAATTGGGACTCTGCTGCGGAAATAATTTTCTTGAATGATATGTTCCACCTGTGGTACTACTCATATTTGTTGTGGTTGGCTGATTTTCCTTTTTAGGCAAAATTGGTTTTCTTTCGTGTTGTACAGCTGGAAAACACATTAAATAATTAACTTTCAAAATTTTAACAATAAATAATAAGTTTATATATCCCATTCAAGTCCCACATAAAATAATTGAAAATTACAATCACTTCTCATTCCGCTGGCTAGACACTTTTGCAGTCTACAAAATTGGCATCGATTTCTGTGGTGCTTGGTTACTTCGCAATTCATTTGACCACGGCATTGGTATCCAAGTTGCTTTCGTATAGATCGCTTAAAAAAGCCTTTACATCCTTCACAGCTTATCGCACCTAAAGAACAAAGAAATTATTAATTCATATAAAATTCAAATAGAAATGCATACCATAATGTCTTCCAGAGGCCCTGTCACCGCAAACCAAGCAAAGTTCTGTGGAAATGGAATTTCCTGTAGACGGTATCGTGGAGCTTGCATTCATGTTTACTTTTACCAATGATTTTTCTAATAACTTGAACAAATAATCAACATGCAATTAAAGAAGAAAAAGAACTGTAAATTGTTAGCTTAACACGCAAGGTGTTTTTTCACCTTCAAAATCCATATTCTACAAAGAGAATTCTGCTACTTATTTTTAAGAAACCACTTTGCACCAAATTTTTGAAAGCAATCACTGAACTTTTTATGCTGGACATAACATTAATTTATATTTAAAAAAAAATCTGAAAAAAAATTTTTAATTTGTAAAAAAAAATATAAAAATGTATACTTTTGTTTTTTAAACATTTCTTATATTTATGCTCAAACGTTAAAATTAAAACAATAGTATCAAACACCAGAGGAAAGTCATATTATTTCTTGAACTATCAAATCGTATAAATTTAGATTTCTTGTCTTTCTTCTTCTTCTGCTGTTGTGTATGACAAGAAAAATAAGGTGTTACAAAGCCAAACATGTTCATTAAATTAACTGCACAGTGCACAGACCCTACCTCATTGAGGCCTCGATTCTTTCATGAGAGTGGAAAGAAAAGGAATACAGAATTGAAAATACTTTACTTGGCGCAAAAACGTAAAACGTCAAGCCACTGCCGCAGATAAAAAGTTGATCATTGTACTTGAACTTGGATTTTATTTCAAAGTTTCGGCTTGAATTTGAGCGAGTCGATATCGATACAAATAATTTTATATTCGAAATCGCGTTTAAGTTGAGTTGTGATTTTTTCTCAATATCACCTCATAAAGTAAATACTGCTGGAGACACATGGGACTCTAACTGTTGTAAACCCGTAAGAATTAAAGACATAGTTCTATAAAATAACGTTTATTAGCATCTATCCTTAATGAAAGTTTACAATAGAATTTTCTCACCTATAAAATAACGTTTATTAGCATCTATCCTTAATGAAAGTTTACAATAGAATGCTAATAAAAAGGTGACAGAATAAAAATGAAGAGAGAGAGCTAGAGATCTGGTGGGCGAATGAGGAACTGTGTTATCTATCTTGTTTGGGTGGTTCTCCACATTCCTCCCCTTTTAAATTCGGTGGTATCCTTGATGCCAGCCGGGTGGCTTACCCTTGTTCAATCGTTCTGATCTTCTCAACGGTGGTTCTACGGCAATTGGTTGTTGAAGAACTTCACCTCCCTCAGCATCTTGAAAATTGTCGTCGGAATCGTTGTCACTTTCGTCAAAACCATGTAAGTCCTCCTCTGAATAGCAAATAGAATGATGCTGTTGAATTTCTTGGTGAGGGACTACAAAAGGTTGAATGATATCAGGCCAATCAGGAAATTCGAAGGTCTCGGCGATTTCATTTTTGGTGTATCGAAGTTTAAGTTGATTTGCATGAGCGCTGATTTCACGTTGATTATCGGGCAATTCCAACTCAATAATGTAATTGACGGTTCCGATTCTTCTAACAATGGTCGCTGGAGTCCAAGACCATTTTTGATTTGAGGCTTGAAGCTTGTAGTAAACTTTATCTCCGATAAAAAAATCGTGCCATTTTGCTCCATGATGACGGTTGAACTGCTTTGACATATTATTTTTTTTCACCGTGGTTTTTAACAAAACTTTTCTTCTACAAAGTCTTTTAATTGATAAAATTAATAAATTTTCATAAAAAAACACAATTTTATTGTTTTGTAGATTCGCTTTTTGATACAATCTAAGCGGGATTTCATAGCGCGACTGTTGAGAAGTTCTGATGGCGATTTTATTTCACCCAAGTTGTAGGAAGGAGTATTGCGGTAACAGGTTAGGAATTCTCTAAGCTTCCGATCTACGTTTCCAGTAGCTTTCTCTAACCCGGTTTTAAAAAAATCGACGAATCTGTCGGCTTGTCCAGTAGACTGAGGATGGTATCCCAAGTAACTTTTATGACAAGTCATGACCAATCGTCAGAATGACGCAATAAGACGGTCTTTTTACGTCATTTTGACGTCATTTGCCGGTCAAAGTCTGACGAAGTTTTTGCTTGTAGTGAATTGTCATAAAAGTACGGAAATTTGACTTGATTTTGACAGAATTATAAATAATTCACTACAAGCAATGAGTTTGTCACCGGCAAAGACGGTCTTTTAACGTCATTTTGACGCTGGTCCAAACCGTCACGATTTGGTTACTTGGGATGGAGCTGAGTTGATAATTTTGATGCCGTTGGATGCACAGAAATGGCGAAACTCATTACTGACGAACTGGTTTGTCACTGACGATTGTCTCGCATAGTCCATGTTGTGAGAATGCTATTTCGATGAACTCAATCGTTTTAGTAGATGTTATGCTTTGAGTTTTGAAGACTTCTGGCCATCTGATGTAAGCATCGACAATCACAAGAAAGTAGTTTCCATCGATAGGACCAGCATAATCAATATGCAACCGTTGCCATGGGCCTGATGGTATTGGCCAAAGTTTCAAAATGCATTTTGTTGGCGTTTTCGAATTTGTTGCACACTTTTCACAACACTTGACAACACGTTCAATGTTGGAGTTGATGTTTGGCCAAAAAAGATTTCCCGCAGCCAAAAGTTTCATGCGACACTCACCTGGGTGACCGTGATGAAGATCTTCCAGGTTTTTTTGACGATGAGGTTTAAAAACTATGATGCGATCGCCGAAGAAAATGCAATCATCATGAGATGCGAGACTGTTGCGGTGTTGATACAATTCCAATGCTTCATGATCCTTGATGTTTTTTTTCTTTTGGGGCCAGGAATCTTTCTCGATGAACTTTAAAACTTGACTCAAGCCAGGTGATGCCTTCGTTGCTATTTGGATGTCTTCAAATGAAATAGGGAGTTTTGTGGCTGTCTCAACAGCGTAGCAGCATATATTGGAATCGTCATCTTCTGTAAGCTGGACCCTTGCTTTTACAGTGTCTTCTTCTGGTCTTGTGTGATTTGCCATTAGTCTTGAGATTACATCGGCGTATCCAAAACTGTCAGTGTTGATGTATTCAATTTCGAAATCGTAAGAGAGGACTGTAGTTGCGTAGCGTTTTAGTCTTGCTGCTGTGTACGACGGAATGCCTGATTTGGGTTTGAATATCGCAAGCAATTGTTTGTGGTCGATGTGAATCTTGAAATGACGTCCAGCGATATAGTAGTGAGCCTTTTTCAGTCCAAATACTAGAGCTCGAGCTTCCTTGTGCATCTGTGGATAGTTCCGTTCTGCATCATTGAATGTTGCTGAGAAATGCATGATTGGATGAAGCGAACCATCGTCGAATTCGTGCATAAGAGCTGCACCCATTCCGTAATCCGAAACATCTGTTGCAAGAACAATTTTCTTTTGGGGATCGAAATGTGTGAGACAGAGGTCTGATGATAACACGTTCTTTAGATCGTTGAATGATTTGCTTTGTTTATCTCTCCAATTAAACTCTACATCTCTCTTAAGTAATTCATCCAGAGGTCCACGAAGTTCTTTCAAG
>JXPG01023999.1:0-16398 GCA_001015175.1 Megaselia abdita
AGTTTTTTTTAATGAAAGTTTATTTTTATTATTTCTTTGGTTGACTCTTATACTAATAGTTAAACCCAAGAAAATATTCAAATTTAATTTTTTTTTTTTTTTTTTTTTTTTGTAAAACGGATTTTATTTATTTATATTTTTTTAACAAAACAAACTATATTGTTTTGTTGAAAATACATTAAAAAGTAAAGCCTTTATAAATAAAATCCGTTTTACAAAAAAAATCTTTTATTATTACAAAAAAAATCAAAAATTATAGACAATTTACTTAGTTTAAATTTATTTTAAATCTTTTTCAATGCCTAAAAAGAAACTAAACTAAACGGAAACGTCTGCAATTTTAAAAGAACTTTGTGTTTTTCTTGTCTTACGAGAAAGGGTTTATTTATGTTCGCATCCAACTAACCATTTCAAGAAGGAATAAATCAATTTATCTGATTATTAAGATATTTAATTTTATTTAATATTGGCAATGCTAAGTAAACATTATTTTTCAGAATTAGCCAAACTTTTACATTTAAGCCTATATTGAGAAAAAAACACAAGACATTTTATTAAATCTATATTAACTATCTTATTAATGAACTTTAAAATCTAAACTGCACAAATCCAAATCAAAGAAATATCTACAACTATACCGTTCTTCAACTTTATACTTCTTGTTTGCTTCTGCATGGCACTCTTCGACGTGATGAATCACTTCCCTAGTTGCATTACCTGACCTAACAAACTTGACTACATCAAAAACACCATTTTTGTAAGAAGCCATCTCTTCATAATAACATTTTGTTATACAGCCAAACGAATCCTTGTCAACTTCAGTCATATTTTTAAGCTCACTAATAGTTTTGATATCTTGAAATCTACTTATTTTGAACTTTCCTTTGCAATACTTGACGATTCTTAAAATTTCTTCACGATTTTTCCTAGGTGTTTTCAGACATTCCCACATTTTAAAGAAGGGTCTCCAATCGTTCTCTTCGATTTTACCATACCCATTGTAACAGCTGTCTATTGATTCAGGTCCTAGTTTTCCTCTGTTAGCCAATATACTCAGCAAATCTATTTGGTTGTTTTTTAACCCACCAATATTCAATAACTCACATCTCCAGTACCAACCATGAGCTTCTCGCTCAGAATCGCTTTCGATTTGGTCAGGAGTTTTAAAAGGAGTGAAGAAAACGTACCTTTGGCAATTCTTTGGTGAAGTATAGGAGAAGGATACTTGCTGGAAAAGCTTAAGTCGATTGTGAATTATATTATTTAAATATTACTTATCAAAAAAAACTTACCACCAGAATAAACATCGGAACCAGTCGGATGTTTGACATTGCTGATGTTTTCGTGCTCTCTGAATGAGAATGATAATGCGAAAGACATAATTTCCCATTTTATAAGATGAGTACGAGTAGATTAAATAATTGAATGCACAAATGCATTCTCTAAATTTGATTGAATACATTTTTCAAGATTTATTGTTATAGTATAGGATGATTTTGAATTGAAGGTTGAGGTATTTTGGTTTTGTGTTTTCGTATGATTTATATCTTACTTTGTCATCTATTCAAAAAGTGTGGATTTTTAGCACAAACTGAAGGGTCCGTTCAGTACACACTTTGTGCTAATAATCCGCATTTTGGTCCTGAATTTTAGCACAGCTTTCTCTCCGTATACTAATATTTTTTTTAATTTTAATAATAACAAAACCAACTCTTTTCAGAAAGGATAAATATATATTTTTTAAATAATTTTAATAAAAATCAAAGATACAAAAAAAAAAATAAATATATATATAGCAAGACAAATTAAATAAAAGTTTTTAAAAAATAAAAAGTTGTTTTTTAAAGCAAAAATCAAAGTCTTCAAAATATTTACAGGTATACCGTCCATCTTCGTTATAGTGTTCATTCATATTGTCATGACAAAGGTTTAAACTTTTAATGATGTATTTTCTGTATTCTGGAGGGAGATCTTTCGAAGTATTTTCACTTTTGAATACATCGTTCTCCAAAATCCCAACTTTCTCATACACGCACTTTCCAAAGCAGTTGTCGCTTTTATCGCATTTTCCTTCAATGTCTTTGATATTCTCTAAATGAGACCATGGCTCTCTCAGTTTCTCCATACACTTCCATAATTCGTAGAAATGCGTACAATTCAGTTCATCTTGGTATTCGTGAAACTTATCAATGCACTCGTTAATTGAATCATGTTCTTTGAAATCTGCATCGACGATGCTACTGTGAATTACACTATTTTTAAATATTCCAGCCTCTATAAGTCGACATTTTATGTTACAACCTATTTTAATAATATCCTCATTCGATTTGGCATCTTTATAAGACAATGTTGAGAATCCCAGGTGATCACAGGAAGATGGGTTTGAGCTTATTAGATCCACAATAAATAAGCAGAAAACTTGTGCGACGATGAAAGTTTTCATTCTAATTTGTTTGAGGCTTAGATAAAACTAATTTATGACAAACACAATTTCCTCTTTTTATATAGCATTTTGAAATAATTAGAGCTTATTTTCTAATTACACTATTTGTTTTCTTCCTTGTGAAATGATTTTGAAGGTTAATTTAAATCTCTTATGATTATGAAGCTTTATTATTGTTTTCAAGAACTTCCCCTTCAATAAAAATCTAAAACTTAGCCAATATTTGCCTCCAGTTCACTCGCTAAACAGCTATTGTCCTCAAGTTGCTGACGAACTTTATTCTTATATTCTTTTTTTTTTTTTAGACATGGATAAGTAATATTTTCATTTTACCGGGGTTTCCAACGAAAAACATCTCAAAAACTTATGAAATATTGAGACATAACATAATTAATTTTTTCAGGTTTATTCGGAAGTATCAGATATTTTATCTCATCCAATATGGACACAAACATATGCGTTCAGTTTGACATCTCCAAGTGTTATACTTGAGAAGCTTCTCGAAACATCAAATTATATACTTTGTTTAAAATGGTGTAAGGTACAAGAATTTTACAAGTCTCCAAACTATTCCAAACAAAAGAGCAGTTTCTTTGAGACACTTTTCAAAGCGACTGACCAACCAAATGAAGTTCTTTTTGAAATCATTGAAACATTCCCACTTGATGATGTCTCACAATTTTACGACGAAAATAAAGAAAAATTCAAATCGTTGGATCTGGTGAAACACGCAGTTTCGTTCCTTTATAAGAACCGAACTCCTGCTGAAAACAAGAATCTTCAGAATTTCGATATTTCCATTAAGATATTTGAATGTCTTCCGGAAGTCGAATGGTATCAAAACTGTTCTTTAATAAGCAAACCTCTTCTTATAATCGAACAGTTGGTAATGAACTCAAAGTTTCAACTTTTGAACAATGTTCAAAAGGCAATCGCAAATCTTCTTTCATCCAATGAAACCTGCTCATACTGTCATAACCAAAGAGGAAACATGTACGACATCCACTCAACCTCAAGACTCTCTAGATTCGAAAGTAGTTCCGCTTTCATTTTATTAAACTTTAATATTTATCAAGTTGATCACATAATCACTCAAGAATGTATCGATTTGGTTTTTCGCATATATGCAACAAAAGCTCTAGACTATCAAATCAATGAGTCGAATTGTTCATCTTCGGAGAAAATGTCAACAGGAAATTCCAGCCTAGATTCTCTTTCTGGTTACTTTGTCATGCCAAAGAAGCCCCCAAACAGAGAAGATTGGATAAAAGACGAGGAGTGTAATACTTGTATGTGTTGTAAAAGAGCAGTGTTTACAATGCTGATGCGACGACATCACTGTAGAAGGTGTGGAAGAGTAGTTTGTTTTGCATGTTCGGCACAGCGTATGCTTATTCTTGATTTGTATGAAGACGTTCCTGTCAGAGTGTGTAATGATTGTTTGTCTCAGACGGAAGATTTGTTTATCAAGATGTCTAAAGAAAAGGTTGAAGTCGGTGAGATCGCTGCGATAGTCCATGAAAATATTGTGAATAAATGGATTTTAAGCGGAAATATTACCCATGACAAACTTTTGCGAAGCGAGTTTTGCTATGAACATGCTCCTAGCGTTGGTCTGTGCTTGTCAATACTTCAGTTTCATAAAGACAACGCGAAGTGCGTTCACCTGCTTTTATATCATTGTCGACAATTAGAGAAATTGTTGGTACCAAATCCGGAAGTGGACTATACACTAGTTGCTAAAATGATGAACTGCCTGGCACTAGCTGCCAAGGTTCGAGGAGGCCCTGCAGAATGTGATAAAATTAGAGACCATTCTGATATTATTCTCACAGTGGCACAAAGTGGATGTGAAGAGTTGATTCCATCAGCTCCTATGAATAATCAGAGTTTAAGGAAACTAAATGACTCTCTAGTGCAGATTGAGAAATGGTCGTTGGCTTTGAATGTTTCGTTAAAGTGTGGATTTACAACTACTGGTGTTATGGGAGCACAAGGGTTGAGTTGCTTGAAAGCTGGGTGTTTTGAAACAGGTAAGCGTTTCTTATTAATTTTAATGTTTATTTTTGTAAAAATCAGTATTATATATTAAAAATATACAAAGAAAAAAGTATGATTGTTATAAATATTCCAATCAAAGATCTCCTGAGTAGAATTTAGTATAATTAAAAAAAGAAAACGAGAAAAGCTATTTGAGCAAGATATTTCCAAATAAACAACAAAGAACTTTTAGAAAGTTTATAGAACTTGTTTTGAAACATTTAATCAAACCACATCACTAACCAAATTTTTTTAAATTAATAGAACCATTCACTCTGACATAATTGATTCTTTTTCTTAATGTTTAATATACACACCCAATAAATCACCTCAATCGATCAAGTTGCACATAAAACCAGAGGAATTCAAAAGATTGAAATTAAGTCTCGGCCACATAATTTTTTTGTAATGTGGTTAGCTGAGATTGCTTATTTGGACATGTCTGATTAGAATTCACATTAGCATTCCCCAAGCAAGTATCTGTCACTGCCCTATCTGTTTTACTAAAACTATAAAGCGAGCTGTTAGATTGGTACGAAAGAAATGTCGGAAGAATACCAAGAAATACAATCAATTAAGAACAAGTCATCGGAAAGTGAGGAAGTTCGCGCTTATTATTTTCTTAATACCCATTTGTATTTGCTTTGTCATACACGCTCATTAAAATTTTGGAAATACATGGTCGTAGGAAAGGGGCAACTAAAGCAAAATGTTTAGATCTTCGTTGTCTCGAATCATTGTTGTCGTGTGACACATCATTTTGAAGGTACTATAATAACTCCCATAAACAAATGCACATCAAGATTTTGGAAATACATAAAGGGGCAACTAAAGCAAAATGTATTGTTATGGTTCCTAATATATTATACGAATTGAGGAATAGGCCCAGAGTCGTATGGTGAAGAAATTTTATAATAATTAAAAAAAAACCCTAGTTCTACTTCGGAACGTAGTTCTAATGCACCTTATTATTGATTTCAAATAATTTAAATTCAAGGTCGGTAACTATTTTGTTTACCTGTTTTAGGGCTCTTAATCTAAAAAGAACTGAGATTAAAATTTCTTATAAAAACTGATTAATTAAATATTATTATTTATATCTGTTACCTAAGTAGAATATATCACCAATTTGAAAATGACCTTTTAACATAGTGTATATAAACGACATAATCCTTAAAATCGACCTTTTTAAAATGGATGTCGATTGCAGATTTGAAGGTATTGTCGTTGGATTTTTTTTAATCAATTCAAAATAAATCAGGGAACAATGCGTAGAAGAACACTTCTTGGTACTCGATGGGCCTTTTGAGATATTTTAAGCCGAACTTTGAGAAAAAATTGACCTGCAGTAGAACCCTAAAAATGGCTATCATGATACAAAAGAATACAAGGTAAGCCCACTTGGAATTTTGTATCTCTTTCTACTACAAATGAAAACATTGGTGCTCAATTTTGCTATCAAAATATTGTTTAAATATTTAAAACACAAAGTTTGTTTACTTTTCAAAACAATGTTTTTCTGGGAAACATCGAGTTTTCTTCCGCAGCTCTTCGTTGTCACGAGTGATCTTTAAGTGAAAATATGGCTGGTTTTTGGATAAAAAATCGAACAGGTTCTTTTAAAATACAAAAATATCTAGTCATTTTAAATTTCAGCACCAAATATGTGGGAAAGAGAAATTCCGAAA
The DNA here is from genome assembly GCA_001015175.1 of Megaselia abdita. Classification (NCBI taxonomy): domain Eukaryota; kingdom Metazoa; phylum Arthropoda; class Insecta; order Diptera; family Phoridae; genus Megaselia; species Megaselia abdita. Next base: position 6,172 of record JXPG01023999.1, read on the forward strand.
TGTCACAAGTGGGCTTACCTTGTATTCTTTGTATCATGAATAGCTTTTTTAGAAAGCTATTTTTTTAGAAAAACTTCACGTTTTCTTATTGGCAGCACTTCTAGGAACCAACAAGTTTTTACAGAATTAAAATATATATTACCCAAGTCGAATAGCACAATTTTTTAAATGACACTAAAATCAAGCTCGAACTATAAAATATTCCATTAACTGTATTTAAAACTGTTAAATGTCTGTTAAAAATCAGAAAGTCAACATAAAAACGATTCGATCGAAACGAAACGATCATTCTATCTTCAGCGGTTTAAAAGTAACAATGAGTACAAAGCTAGTATTTCATTGTAGGTAATGACAATGTTGTTATAAAATTAACACATAACATATAGCATCATCAGATGTAATTAAAATGCAGTAATTAATTTCCTGAGTAGAAAAACCTCTACACAAAACTAGTAGCTCACGATAATGGTGTCCTACCTTACATGATTAGATAACCTGTCAGCCTCAACGCCCCTTACGAAAACACGATTAATCACTAAAAATTAGCATTAAATACAAAACAAGCTGCTTCCAAACAATAGACAAACGTCAACCAACAACATTGACAATACAAATAAATTTATTAAAACAGAAACAACATTGAATGAAACAAACTTACAAGTAGATTGATTCATAAGCATAGTTTTGTAAAATGGAGTCTATAAACTCCCGTTGAATGCGTATAATACCACTGCTGACGTCTGGATAGAGTTGTTTCCACAGTTCCCTCCAATTTGTATTTAGAAAGTCGTTCAAACTAGCGTTAAGCGCATCAGATTCATTCGATGTTCTTTTTAAATTCACTTTCAAGCTGTTTGACGTAAATTTAGCGATATTAGCAATAATTTTGAATGTATACTAGAACTTACTTTTCAGGTTCAACTAATGACTTAATTTTGTCAACAGAAAGATACGTTTTCCCGTCTTTCACAACTAACTTTGGCTTGAATTTTATACCGATTTTGACTGTTTCTAAAAGTATGTCGAAAACACCGTTTCCTTTCACGGGAAAATTTAAAATTTGCCCATCAGCATTGAACTGTCCAACCAGTTGTAGCCTTGGCACCTTAGCGTACATTTCAAACTTGCTTTTCTTGGGATCTTTTTCGAAACCTCTGTAGAAAGTTGATTTCGAAAATGAAAACATAAAGGGTAGACATAAATGGTATACGTACACAGCTCTTTCAAGAACTAAGTTCCTTAATCCTTTAACTGTTATATCATCGAGATGTATAGCGAGATTGGTATTTCCAGCATCGACGTCTAATTTCGATAAGTGGTAAGGATCTATTGAAGGTAGTCCTATATCACTTCTTCCACCATAATGTTTTCTAATGAGATCTGTTCCAACCCGGCAAATACATTCTACATCCCCAGCGGCACAACGAGGAATATCACTGGCTGCAACATAAATCTTAAACTGTTACTTTAATTAACAAAATTCAAAATATCCTATTACGTAAATCTTTGGAAGCAATGGCGACCACTAGAACTAGTATCAATGCTACTGTTGACTGCATGACTGATTCTGAGCTACTGACAAGCGAATTCTACTCAAACCAATTTATAAAGACGCTCTTAACTATTTGCTTAGTGGTTTAACTGGATTCTGACTCACAGTGTATTTACGAATAAAACTCTTTGTTTTATTCGTTTCCGACTCTCGATCAAAATAAGAACAGAGTGAATCCATGATGAAGGGGTTTCTTACAGTAGATTGAGTTTAGTCTTGGTTTTTTTTAAGTGGTGTCGTCTTGAATCAATTATTTCAAGTCGTAATAGTAAGCAAATATCTATTGTTTTTTTATGTTTTTCTCGGCATCACTGAGAGAAATTGCCAAAAAACGTGTTTTTTTTAAATATAATTTTCTCGATACCCGTTTCAGCTACGATCTTGAAACTTGCAGTGAAGATTGACATCTGAGATAGAACGCTTCAATTCGGGTTTGGGGAAATTTGGTTCAGTACACTGAGAAAAATTTGAAAACCTGTTTTTATTAGAATCTTACGATGTTGGTGTAATTTTAAAGAGCAACCCTTAAATAAGCAGGAAGAAATTTCGGATTGAAATTTAAAAATTGATTTTTTTAATGTTTTTTCTATTTAACAAAAGTAGTGTAATCTTAAAGTTTTTTAGTTTGAAATTTTAAACGGGAGAAGTCCAAATTTTGGGTTGAAATTTCATATTTTTCCAATATTACGGGAGAGCTTCAATAGTTCAGAAAACCAAAAGAATAAGCTAAGAGAAATTTTGGGTTGAAATTTTTGTTTTTTTCAATACTGCAATATGGGTACCATTTTGAACTTTGAATAATTTGTTAAATCGATGTCTTTTCTACATTACTATAAAAATTGTGTAATTTTAAAGATGAAAAAGCAAATAAGAAGTAAACAAACAAAATTTGAAAAATATACATAAAGTTAAATTTTTTGTTGATTTTTGGTTTCCATGAATACTTATACAATGAGGGTATCAGAAAGAAGAGAAAAACTGTAAACCAATATTCAAATATAAATAATAAAATAATTACTCCATGGAAAAATCACATCTAAAAAAATATTACTCTTTAAATTTGAAATATTAAAAAGCAACATTATTTCCAAAATTTGAAAGTATAACAAAAAAACTAAAATAATTTTAAATACAATATATACAATATCAAATTTAAATAATTTTCATTTTGAAAAATATATTGTTTTATTAAAAGTATAAAACTATAAAAAATAAAAAAATAAACTTTATTTCAGTTTTAATCAACAAAAAAAAAAAAAAAACAAAAAAAAAAACAAAAACAGGAAAAAATCCAAATTTGTTTAGAAATATTAAGTAAACAGGCAATTTATTTTGAATTGCCAGGTTAAATGTGATTCTGTGTTCATATTCTAACAGGAAACTTCTGTCAGAATTTCAAATATGTTGGATGTTATTTAATTTTTTAAATTTAGAATCCTAATTCATCGGATATTATTTTTTTAATCAGTAAACACGTCACAACAGAACACATTTATTGTAGGAAGTTTTGCTTTCTTACTAGACTCAACCTTCATAACTTCTATTTTGATGAAAAATTTCTATTTGAAAAAAAAACTATTTTTCTTTTACTCAAACAATTCTGAACCATAAAAATTAAAGTAAACCATAAAAATGTTCAGTATTTTAAGTTTCCGAATGGAAACGACAAGCTTTTAAACCAAGAGGAAACTGCACTGCACTTTCGGATTGTAATTTTTTAAAGATCTCATTCGTATTAAAAATTGTCATGTCAAAAATTGTCCAAAGCGATAAATTTAATTATTTTTGCATTAAATGAAAACAAACAGAAAAATTCCGTTCCCCTATAGTGAGATAGTATTAACAAAAAATCTTTTTAGCTTAAAACTTTAACTTCTCTTCAAACTCTCTTTGGACATAAAAAAACTGATTTTGACAACAGCCACATTGAGAATGTCTTATTCAGAATGGTCAAAATATGATAACTATTTTTTTTTTAACCCATTGCAATCAATTTGAGGATTTTTAGAAGAGTATTTTTTTAAACTATAAACACTCTAAATTTTAACGCAATTTTAGAAATGAATATTTTTAAAAAAGATGGCGATTTTTATGTTTTTTGCTTGAAGATACACACATCACTACATACATACATACAAAAAAAACGCCTCTAGAATTCAAAGAAAAATAGAATCAAACTGGAAACTATTGCGTTGAAAAGTAAAGCAATTTCTTTAAAAGAACGTATCGCTTGAAATTAAGAAGCAAATATTTGATTCATCAAAAAACAATTGAAGAGGAATACTTGAAATAGAGAGAGTGTATTTGATTCGTCAAAGAACGATTGAGAAATACTTAGAATAGAGAGATTCAGTGGACTCTACTTGGGATTGGGAAGTATATTACCTTTTTTAATTTTAATTCAATATTTGAAAATCTTGATTCTCTTAAAATTAACATTGATTAATTTTTTAAAAAGAACAGAAGTGCTGTTTTTTATTATAATATTTTTGATTTTAATTTGACGTTAATTTTGTTTTTTAAATTCTACGTTTTTTTTTTAGTGAAAAAAATCGAAATTTTTGCTAATTTTAAAAGTGCTTGTTAAAAACTGTCAACACTCTAAATTCTCACAAATTTTAAGAGAGTACTTTTATGAAATAGTAATAACCATAAAAGCTTGACTGAACAAGTCAAGAAAATAATTTAAAAATTGTTCATTAAAATTATAAATTAAAAATTTGTCAGTCCTTTCTTTCCAAATAAAAATTGAATTTATTGTGATTTCCCTATTTACTTATTTTTACAAGTCATGACCGAATTTCATGACAAGGCTAACATCGTTTTCATAATTTAAAAATTACTCTCTTTATAACAAAAAGAAGAGTGAAACCGAGTGAGTGCGTGGAAGAATGCTTGAGTAAGTGAATAAGAGAGTGAGTGAGTGCATGTGAATTAATCCATGACTAAAACTAATGCAATGCGAATGAGGGATGAGTGAGGTGAAGAAATCATTAAGTTATCACTAAGTATATTGCTTCTTATATATAGTAGTTTTTCCTGACTCAGTGCATTGATCCTCGGAACACATGGAAGAATTTTTCTTAAATGTTCTTTTTTGTGAGTCCGCGCATGTATTTCCAAAATTGTTATGAGGGCTTAATGGCCTTTTTAATACTTTCAAAATTATGTAACACTACATGATTCGAGATAACGAAGTAATAAGTAATTTTTGTATAGGTCAATTTGCGGGTTTTCGTTTCCCTACGCCACTGGACGTCGAAATTTCAAAAAGTAATGATGGTAGTTGGAAGTCCTCATCAGTACCTTTAAACTCGGTATAAAACTTGAGAATCGAAAAAAATTGTCTTAATTAAAATTTTAAAAAAACTTAAAATGGAAGCTCTCAGAATCTAAGCGTTATCACTATCTGGTGTTGACAAATCAAAATTATGTTAATTGTATACCTTTAAAAATACATACAGTATTTTTTCAAAAAAAGAAAATCTAAAAGTTTTTTTTGTGAAAACTTCCTTTTGTGAATTGCAATTTATTCAAGATTTGACAATATACGTACTCATATATCATCTTCAAGTTATTATTGTTGGTTGCATACAAGCAATAATATCTATCTAGTTGAGTCGTCACCAGAGTCGTTCACTATACAATCAACACAGCACGTATTTCTGAGTTCGTTGATATTCTGAATAGTGTTTTGTGGTCTGCAATATTATTTTTATTACGTTAATCAACATTAATTTATTGCTTAAACAGTTCATTGTAGGGAATCGTGTGATTAGTGTATACTTGGAAAAGTACGTTTTTTTTGTTTTTTCATTTAGGAATATATTTTTTTTAGTTTTCCTTAAGAACTCAATTAATATTGTCTAATAAAACTCTGTAATCAATTAAAAGATTGTTTTATTCTAAATTTAATTCTGTAGCGTCTCACAAATGTTTCTCATATTTAAAATTATAAATTAAAATTATAATTAAAAATAAATTTTAAATAGTAAAACTTTTAAATTCTTCAAAAGAGGGTACATGATCTTAAGGTGGAACGCTCTTAGAGATATTTAAGTTTCTCTGGTGAGAGAAATATTTTAAATTCGACATATCTTGACATTTTGTACTGCGATGGGGGGTTCGTATTCAGGTAGATTAATATCTCCATAATAAAATTTTAAGATTTCAGGAATGAATTGCGGATTCAATGAAAAAATAAGCGCAATTATAACAACAGGTTATTTCAGAAATATTTATAATTTAGTATGCATAATATTTTTATGAATGCGATTTTCACTATTCGAATATTGATAGTGGTGCCTAAGATTCAAATAAATAATTTGTGGCATTTGAAGGTAAAGTAGTACTGCTGCGCCACATCTTTCTTTCAGGTATTATAAATGTTAACTGTTATAAGCTTTGTTTACAATATAAGTCAATATTTAGAATACAAACTTTAACTTAGAATAAGAAATAGTAATAGCTATTTCATCAACAGTTTGCAGTTGTCCTTAACGTTTCAATAAATTCTGTAGCTTTTAGGTAAGCATGGTAAACAAATAATTAATTACGTTTTTGTAGTAATAANTACAGCATTGTTTACAATATAAGTCAATATTTAGAATACAAACTTTAACTTAGAATAAGAAATAGTAATAGCTATTTCATCAACAGTTTGCAGTTGTCCTTAACGTTTCAATAAATTCTGTAGCTTTTAGGTAAGCATGGTAAACAAATAATTAATTACGTTTTTGTAGTAATAAACTTGATTCGACTTAATTGATATTTGATTCTTGTATATTGGGATATTCATTGGGTCCGGTCCAGAATAAGTTTTTTGATCGGAAAATTGTGAACAACTTTGTTAAACAATTATGCTCTATCTTCAACCGCATTCGAGTAAGCTACGAGTAAAGAAATTATACAGAAATTCCAAAAAGTAATGATGGGAGTTTTTGAGTACCTTTTAAAAGCGGTATCACACTTGAAAATCAGATAAGATTACAGTGATACAGTCTTCTTTTTTTTATAAGCCCAGGAGCTTCTTTCTAAGAGCTTAACGCTCAAAAATTAGCTTAGGTCCGTGTTAATGTCCTTGATTATCCTTACACCGCGAAAAATAATATAAAACGCAAAAGAAAAACAAATAGTGGTAAGGTGTTGGTTACTGTAAATATAGTATTAGTATATTATATTTTTTCTATAGTAGTAATCAATTTCTGTTCGATTCGCTCACTCTGGAAACTTCTCAAACACTTCTGCTCTTTTAGGAGATATACTATATAAAAGAGATTGGCATTCTTTATTTTCTGGCAACATTTTCTTAGAATTTTTGCCGTAATAATGATAATAATTATTTATTTCCCAAAACACACATTCTTGAACTATTAATAAAAAGGAAAACAATACTTGTGTTATTTGTAAAAGCTCATTGTGATGAGGGTTTATTAGCCTTATTAGTACCTTCAAAATGATGTGTCTAATGACTCTATATAGTTCAAGATAGCGAAATTCAAACCAGTAATGATGAGGGCTTGAAGTCCTCATCAGTGCCTTTAAAACACAGTAACAAACTTGAGGAGCGGATAAATATAAAACTATTTTCTCGAAGAGTTTTAAAAAACCTGAATTCTGACTTTAGCTAGTATACAAAAATTTGAGTCAGATTTGCTTTATATCTACAATCTGTAAAAGTTAAAAGTTTCTTTAAATAAAAAAACAGAACTAGCAGTTGTATACCACACGGTTTCGCTCCGCTACTTACAAACTAACTCTATTTCAGAGCTCTTTAGTTTCAGTTTGCTTACCTTAATCCAGAAAACCCTAAAAAAACTTCTGATTGAACTGAACTATTAGTAAGAGGAAACTAAATTGATAGTTAATTTTAGTAAAAATTTATAATTGTTGAAACTCTTCGATAATTTTTAATTTTTGTTGTTTAATGGCTAGTCAGACAATCCTCACTTAAATAAAATACAATTCCTTGTAATTTTAAATGGCTATTCGATCTTGTGCAAATTTCATTACGTTGTGGAATTAGCCATTTTGTCTTTGTTGGCNGAAAATTTATAATTGTTGAAATTCTTCGATAATTTTTAATTTTTGTTGTTTAATNAAAAATTTATAATTGTTGAAACTCTTCGATAATTTTTAATTTTTGTTGTTTAATGGCTAGTCAGACAATCCTCACTTAAATAAAATACAATTCCTTGTAATTTTAAATGGCTATTCGATCTTGTGCAAATTTCATTACGTTGTGGAATTAGCCATTTTGTCTTTGTTGGCGAGATTCTGCTAATCTGAGAAAAATAATTATAACTCATAAAAAAAAATATAGTCTTCGAAAGATTCTACACAGATTTATAGCATTTACATTTTTTGGCTTAGTTTGTTAACATTTTATATTACGTATTTGATTTCACTATCTAAAACTGAGCACCACACAATGTTGCAAATCCAACAAATCAACGATTTTTAAAACAAATTCCGAATTATTTTAGTTTTTAATTAAAAATAAAAAGTTTGTATTTTTGTATTGTACCGTAATTAAAAAAAAGTCCTAAAATATTTTGAAGCGTTTTTTGAGAAGCATTAGTTATTTTAGTATTTTCGTATTTTACGATATTAGTTGGACCCGCAAAAAAAACCAAAGCACCAAAACAAACATTAAGTCAAATTTCCTCAGCATATTTTTCCAACTTTCAAGGAAAATCACAGCAAAATTTCACTCGCTTTAAAAGAAAAAACTTCATTTATCGAAATTGTAAACAAACCAGATTGTCAATTTTCTTCTTCTTTTCTTATTTGAAGTAAAAAGCTATAAAAAATAGCCTTTTATGAATTTTTTTGTTTCAACTGTAAAATAGCTTATTTGGCTTAGTCTTGCATTTAAACTGCTCACATGTGATGTGATATCTGATTTTTTTTTTGTTATTTTGAACCACCATAGTACATATCAATATTTTGCTTTCTGTTTTAATATATCAGAAAACTAGAAAATTCAAACTAATAAAAACTAAATAAAAATATAATTTCCTTTCAAGCTCGAGAAAAGTTCTCATATTGTATGCCTAAACTGTCGACCGATGCTATAAATGCTCAAATTTTGAAGATAGTCACAATGACTGATATTCAACAAGATCTTCGAGCTGAAATTGATAAAATTCCTCGTTTAAAACGGCCACTAAGAAGTCCTCCTCTGTTGGAAGAAATTTTAAAGATTATAGAGTCAACCCTTATATCGACACCTCAACCAGAAACATTAGCCAGAGCCAGTATTATCCGAAGCTCGAATTCCTCTTTAAATTCTATACGATCTAAAAGAAAGGAGACTGTTGTACTTCAGGAACCAGCAGTTAATATCATGAATACTTTATCCAACTTAAAGCAGATTACCAAAGGGAATTATACTGAACTGAAAAGTCGCAAAGCAAAGATCTACACTAGAAAAAAGGGGTTCTCAAGAACCTTCGAGGAAACGATCCATTACATCTTAACTTATGGTTCTCATGTGGATATCATCAATTTTTTTATTCAAAAAAACGAGGACCTTTCTAGCGCCTTAAAGTATTTCATTCTTCAGAATGTGGAAAGTGACATTTTCATTCAACATATTTTCTTCAAATACTTGAAAATAGGTAGAGTTCCAGATATGATTGAACAACTCTTCGAGATAGATGACAGTCTTTTGATCTGGAAGGAAACTCTGATCGCAACTTGTCGATATTTGGAGTCTAAGAGTTTATTAAATTCCCTTTATCAACTTCAAGTCCTTCTTAAAGACCCTGTAAGAGCTAGTATGACTTGTGTAAAATTTTACTCAATGAACTGCTCAAATTTCCGTGAGCTAAATTCAAACGCTTTCCATCTACAAAATGCAAATAAACATTTACAGACCGAATTAGACTTATGCCAATGGGAGAACATCAGTGTGGAGAAGAAAAGAACACATGATCAACTATCTTTCCTTATGCAAATGGATGCTAGGACACTTAACGGACATATAAGCACAATTAGCAAACAAATTGAGGTTTCAAAGTTTCTATCTAGATGTGAAGTGGAGTATTGTACAACCTTACAAAAGCAAACTGCGTACGTCATGAAACAGGTGAGATTTTTGTTTTATTTCGCTATTTCAAAATGATATTTGTTTTAAATATGCATTTTTATAGATAAGGGATAGAAAGCTTAAATGGTTAAAATGTTTTCATAAGCTATATGAAATAATAAATACTTGTTTTAGGAGTCATTTATTACACTTTTTAAAGGATTAAAAATAATTAAAATGTTGTAGTAATTTTCTATGTTCTCTGTATAAATAATGACTTAAAAATAATCATAGAATTTGATACGAAATTAATATAGATTATTATCTCAAGAATCTTATCTTTTTATTCTAGAAAGACATAAAATTTTACTGCAATTAATATTCAATATTTAAGTTAAAAACAAAAAATTATACATACAAAATTAGAAAGCCTTTAGAATTTAAAAAAAAGAGAATCAAACTGGAAAATATTGNACGAAATTAATATAGATTATTATCTCAAGAATCTTATCTTTTTATTCTAGAAAGACATAAAATTTTACTGCAATTAATATTCAATATTTAAGTTAAAAACAAAAAATTATACATACAAAATTAGAAAGCCTTTAGAATTTAAAAAAAAGAGAATCAAACTGGAAAATAT
>JXPG01024003.1:0-10319 GCA_001015175.1 Megaselia abdita
TTCAAAGGCAAATTAAATTGTTTATTATAACAAACACTGTTGTTTTATTTTTTAGGGTTTTTTTGAAAAAAAAAAAATACCCTTNTGTCCGTCCGTCTGCCGTAAAAGTTTTTTTAACGAAGATATGAAGGGGAAAACATTGTCCGATATTGACATNACCTCATTTGAAAGGTCGATCTGACTACTACAAACTGGTACTAACAGAAATTCTATTCGTCGACACCAGATGGCGCCAGAGCTCTATTTCTGGAAGCTTCCATTTTAAGTTTTTTTTAATTTTAGTTTAGCAAATTTAATCCGATTCTTAAGTTCGATACCGCGTTTTAAAGATACTACTGAGGCCCTCAAACCCTATCATGAGCATTTAGTGTAATCTTATAATTCATTTAAAACAAAAAAACACTAGTGCTACTACGGAACGTAGTTCTACTGCACCGCTTCATTATGTTTGTTGGTGTTAAGTTTTATGTTTATATTTAATATTTGTTTGTCTTGGAGTTTATTTTGTGATTTTTTATTTACTACTTTTGTGAATTGTATGGTTTTTTTTTTATTAATTAATATTGTTCTTTGTAATTTAAAGTTTTTGTTTTTTTTTTGTTATTTCAACATTTTTTAAATTATTATCTTTAATATTTGTTATTCGGGGTTTTTTTTTGTAATCGATAATAATTCATTACTTTTGCTAAAACAACGGTATTGTAAGTTTGGTTGACCATCAAATTTGAGAACCTTTTCCCATTTCAAAAAATGATTCTGAGCACCCCTTTCATTATTCTCCATCCAACGATACTTATATTACCGTGAACTCTTCCAGACTCCTCTCAATATTCCTACCCCAATGATTACCATAGTTCATATAACAACTTGTTTGCCATGGAACGAACCGATTCTGTAATCTTAGCACTTGTCCTCAACTTAGAACATTTAACTTATTCCAAATTGCAGCATAGATAGTAATTAAAAACAAACAATGTTTTCATTGTATTTCCAGGTAAAAACCGACAACAAACAAATCCTTGAGAGCGACATGCTGAGCATCATTGAGTTTAAATCACAGTTTCAAACTCTTTGCGATCGAATCGATAATCTCGAAAAGTTTGTGAACGTAGTAAACGACAACGTTAATAAACTCGAGATTTCATTGGATACAGCAGAACAAGAACTTGGCGTCACAGACTACAGTTTGAAAGGCTTTCTTAGAAAACCAATTTTCAACAAAGCCAGAAGCTCTCCTACGGAGGAAAAGGATCAGAAAAGCAACCTCAATGAACTTGGTGAGTTCATAAGACCCGAAGTGTTCAAAACTGAAGATTATTTTACCTCTAACACAACTGGTTTGAAAGTTGATGAAAAGGAGGATTCGTAGCATATTAATATTATAAAATAAAAATATTATTAAATTTAATCTTAATAAAAGTGATATAATTGTCTAATGTTGTTTTTTTATAAAGATGTACTAGATTCATTAGTGGGTTCTGTTTTTTTATTAAATAAATTGAAATATCAGTCCAAGTATGGGTTGTTCTACTGAGACAGTTTTTTTTTTAAACCCCCCAAAAAAAAACAAATTAAAACTTCATTTAAATCACATATATTTCTTCTTTGAATTTCATCATTCCTATAACATTTATAAATCTTTATCTTTTATACTCTCATTCATTGCTTCTTCTTTTCTAAAGAATTCTGTTTTTCATCTTCGACTGAAGACTAAAATGTTCAATTCAATAAAATATTTTGCTGTTAGACATTTTAAAGAAGACGACAAAGTCAAAATACTGAAGAATTCTTAATTAATTGATAATATTATAATTAATTCTGAACGTTGCATTGAAAATTGGTTTTGTTATAATCGCAGAAGCATAAAAATGATTTAACATCTGTAAATTCAATACAGATGACAGTATGCGATTCTCAGTACTATTTGCTAAGAATCCATCACATTGAAAAAGTAGTTTGTTCAAAAAAATATTAATATCGTAAAATGTAAGAAAAAAAAAACTATCATTAAATTCTAAAAATATATGATATTTAGTTTTAAAAAATTTGTGGAAACTATCTATATATTCATTCGGCAGTCCACAACTTAACGTTAATTGGTTGGTTTCTTTTTCCAGATCCAGTTGATATTCGATTGTTTTTGAGGATCAAATTAAAACTTTTCGATTTAATTTAGAATATTTGAATATTTTCAAAAAAATGGAAAATATTTTCAAACAAATAAAACCCGTTCGGACGGTTTGATTTATCATTTCTCAAAAATATTCAGAATTTAAAGCTAATTCGATAATTTTCAAAAAAAAATATTCCAAATAATTTGAGATTCGTTAAATAAGTCTTTCAAAATAATACAAACCGGTATCCTCAGACAATCGACTGAAATATCCAAAAAGAAACCGTTACAAAAATAGTTTAAAAATATTAATTAAAAAAAACTAATCACATTTTAGCACTACAAGATTTTTCTTAAAACAAGCTAGGCGGCGGAGCTGGATCAATTCAGTTCACAATGAAAAGATTCAATTCACAAAGAAAAGAATTTCAAAAATTGAGATGGTGGAACTGGTTGAGATATCTCCAATTGTCCCCCGTTGGACTCCTCCAATCTAGCTTTCAAATCTGGACTCTGATCTATGATGCATGGATGTCCGTCGGACGGCCAGAAAAGACAACAACAATATTTACACAAAGATAATACTTCAGCGAACTGGTAGTCCTCGGACACACCAAAAGTCCTTCTTAAATCGTGATAAATCTTCTTCCAATCTTTGATTTCGCTCTGGTGGTTCAGTTTGTTTTTATCTAAAATATATTTCATTTGCTTCTTATTGAAGTGGAAGGTGCACAGTTCACGCCACACTCGTTGTTCGGAAGTTAAACTTGCCATCAATTTCCAAGCTCCTGCTGCTGACTGGAATGAGAGGAAAGCGTTTTTAGTTAATTATTTTTTTTTTTAAAGAAGTTTTAATTATTGAATTTATGTTGGTATTATTTATTCTATTTTAAATTAATATTTTAAATTTTTTGATTCAATAGAACATTTCTTACTTTTCTTTAGAGATTCAAAAATTAATATTTACGGTCTTCTTTCTATTTTAAGAATTTTAAATTCTAAATGATCAATAAAAAAAATTAATATTTAATGTTTCAATTGTCTTAATTTATTCTGTTATTTTGAGATTTATTCTGTTATTTTTGTGTTTTAATGTTACTTTTTTAAACAATAAATTTGTTCTTTAAAACAAATTTTAAAATTAGAATTTTGCAGAATGAAAAATATAATATTTAATGTTTTAAATGTGATATTTATTTCGATATTTGTCTATTTTAATGTTACTTTTTTGAATAATAAATTTGTTCTTTAAAACAAGTTTTTAAATAATAATTTTTCAAATTTAAAAATAAAATATTTTAATTGTCTTCATTGTGATATTTGTTTGTTTTCATGTTACTTATTTAAATAATAAGGTTTTTTTTTAAAAAACGGGTTTAAAATTATTATTTTTCATAATTTTTATATTTCAATTGTATTAATTGTAAAATTTATTCCGATATTTCTTTGTTTTAAGGTTAATTTTAATATTAATATTTTAAAATTATATTTTTTTAGAATTAAAAAAAAATATTTCAATTGTCTTAATAGTAATATTTATTACTATATTTTTGTTTTGTTTCAATGTTACTTTTTAAATAATACATTTGTTTTTTAAATCAAATTTTAAAATATTATTTTTTTAGAATTAAAAATAAAATATTTTAAATATTTTAATTGCGATATTTACTCAGAAATGTTGTTGTTTTAATGTTTTTTTATTTAAATAAAAAAATAGTTCTTTAAAACCAGTTATGAAATTTTAATTTTTCAAAACAAGTTTTAAAATAACAAAAAATGAGAATTAAAAATAAAAGATTAAACTTATTATTATTATTAAATAATAAAAAAAATATATAAATATAAATACATTTATTATTATTATTATTAAATAATAAATTTTCAGAATAAAACAAAAAATATTTAAATTGTCTTAACTGTGATATTTATTCCGATATTTGTTTGTTTTAATATTATTTTTAAATATAAAAAACAAAACTTTAAGACAAGTTTTAAAAATTTACATTTTTCAGAATTAAATGTTTAATATTTTAATTGTGATATTTATATTCCGATATTTGTTGGTTATTTAAATAATAAATTTGTTCTTCAAAAGAGGTTTTTGAATTATAAAAAAAAAAATCAGAATTAAAAATAAGATATTTTAATTGTCTTAATTGTGATATTTATTCCGATATTTTTCTGTTTTAATGTTACTTTTTTAAACATATAAATTTGTTCTTTAAAACGAGTTTTAAAATTATATTTTTTTAGAATAAAACCAAACAAATTTTATATTAATTTTGATATTAATTGTGATATTTATTCCGATGTTTTTATGTTTTAGTGTTACTTTTTTAAACATATAATTTTGTTCTTCAAAATAATACATAATAATACATAATACATAATTCCATAATAAAACAAAAAATATTCATAAATCCATAATAAAACAATTAAATATTTTAGTTGTTGTTGTGATATTCTTTCCGATACTTTTTGTGTTAATGTTACTTATTTAAATAATTAATTTGGTTTTTTTTTGTAAACAAAATGTAAGCTTATAATTTTTTAGAACGAAAAAAAAATATTTCAATTGTTTTAATGTTATATTAAATAATTTGTTTTTTTAAGCAATATTTAAAATTATATTTTGTGACAATTATTCCGATATTTTAATGATACTTATTTAAATAATAAATTTGTTCTTTCAAAGAAGTTTTAAATTATTATTTTTCATAAAAACAAACAAAATATTTAATATTTCAATTGTGACATTTATTTAGATATTTTTCGGTTTTAATGTTGTTTTTTTAAACATATAAATTTGTTCTTTAAAACCAGTTTTAAAATAATACATTTTCAGAAATAAAAATAAAATATTTCAATTGTTTTAATCTCGATATTTTTTCCGATGTTTTTATGTTTTAATGTTACTTATTTAAATAATAAATTTGTTCTTTTAAACAAGTTTTAAAATTATAATTTTTTGAGAATTAAAAATAAAATATTTATTATTTCAATTGTTTTAACAGTGATATTTATTTGTTTTTTAAAACAAATTTTGAAATGAACATTTTTCAGAATTAAAAATAAAATGTTTAATATTTTAATTGACTTGATTGTGATATTTATTCCGATATTTCTGTGTTTTAATGTTGCTTATTAAAAAAAAATGTTTTCTTTAATTTAAACTTTAAAATAAGTTTTAAAATTATTTTTTTTACAATTAAAAATAAAATATTTTCACTAATTTAATTGTGTTTATATTCCGATTTTTTTCCGATTTTTTATTCTTTAAAACAAGTTTTAAAATTATAATTTTTTGAGAATTAAATATTTAATATTTTAATTGTGTCGTGATATTTATTCCGATATTCTTTTGTTTTAATGTAACTTATTTAAAATACATTTGTAGTTTTTAACAAAATTTAAACTTATAATTTTCAGAATTAAAAATAAAATATTTCAATTGTGATATTTATTCCGATATTTGTTTGTTTTAATGTTATATTCTTAAATAATAAATTTGTTCTTTAAAGCAGTATTTGAAGTTATAATTTTTCAGAACTAAAAAAACCTTATATTAAATATTGTATTTATCTTTAAAAATATTTAATTATTCTATAAAAAACAAAAAATATTATATATATTAATTATCTTAATTGTGATATTTATTCCGATATTTCAATGTTACTTATTTTAAAAAAAATTTCTTTAAACCAAGTCTTAAAATTATAATTTTTCAAATTACAAATAATAAATTTGTCCTTTTAAACCAGTTTTAACATTTTTCAGAATTAAAAATAAAATATTTAATTTCAATTGTTTTAATTGTGATATTTATCCAATTTTTTTTTTTATATGTTATTTAAATAATAAATTTGTTATTTAAAACAAGTTTTAAAATTATAATTTTTCGGAATTAAAAATAAAATATTTAATATTTCAATTGTTGTAATTGTTATTATTTGTTATTATAACCAGTTTTGAAATTTAAAGTTTTTAAAAATAAAATATTTAATATTTTATTTGTCTTAATTGTGATATTTATTCCAAAATTTTTTTGTGTTTTAATGTTGCTTTAAAAAAAAATCTTTAAACTTTAAAACAAATTTTACAATAATAATTTTTTACAATTAAGAATAAAATATTTTAACTATTTTAATTGTGTTTATTCCGATATTTTTGGGTTTACTGTTTCTTTTTAAAAAAATGATTTTTCTTTAAACAATATGATAAGCTTTGAAATTAATTTTCTTCAGAATTAAACATAAAATACTTAATATTTCAATTGTCTTAATTGTGATATTTATTTAGACATTTTGTTTTTGTCTTAATTTTACTTTTTTAAATAATAAATTAGTTTTTAACAACATCTAAGATTATAATATTTCAGAATTAGAAACAACAAAATAAATATTTAAATTGTGATATTTATTCGTTTTTAAAAAAAGTTTTAAAAATATAATTTTTCAGAATTAAAAATAAAATATAAAATATTTTAATTGTGATATTTATTCCGAATTTTTGTTTGTTTTAATGTTACTTTTAAAAAAATTGATATGTTCTTTAAACCAAATCTTAAAATTTTCAGAATTAAAAAAAATATATTTATATTTATTCCGATATCTTTTTGTTTTAATAATAAATTATTTCTTTAAAACAACTTAAACTTTTTTAATTGTGAATATTTTTATGTTACTTATTTAAAAAAATTTGTTCTTTTAAACTTCTAATTTCTTCATAATTAAAAAAACACACAAATTTTATAGCTTTTGTTTTTTAGTAAACAAATCTAGATTTATATTATATTAACAACAAATATAAGAAAACCAACCTCCAAATCCCTATGATCAGCTATTCTAAGAATAATTTCTCGAACACATTCTTCAGGTAAGTCATGAATTTTTGGACGAATTTCTGGACCCGGCTGAAATAAAAAAACATCAATAAAATATATATATAAAAAAAAAAAGAAAACCCACCTCTTTAATTTTAATTTGACTAGTAATGGATTGAATCCTTTTAATAGTTCTGACATTCTCGTTCCACAAATTTGGGCTGCCTAATGGTTTTCCCCAGCATTTCTGGTTCTCTTGGTTTACAATGTCCTGCAATTGTAAAGCCAAACCTCTCAAGACGTTAATGTTCTGTTGATTATCATTAACTGAAAGAGAAACAATTTAAGTTAGCGTGAAACCATAGACCAAAAACCAGTCATAAATTACCGTGAGCAGCCACCTCTTCAATCATTCGCAATAGCAATTTTTGAGCACTTCCAGGTAAATTAGCGATTCCTTTGCCAGCGACCAACAACCGCAACAAAGCACAAATATAATGGAACCTACGACGATCGTGCACTGAACTACGAAAGTCTAAGCGTTGAACGGCTTCTCCCAAACCATTGAATCCAGCAATTTCTCGAGTACATCTAATTGTTATATGACAGTGGGGTGGTGGCGGTGAACTTGTTGCATTGTTTTCGTGTTCCGTATCTTCTTCGGAGGACGAGGGCATCCTGTGTTGGACAGCAATCAAGCAAGGGTAGAAAATTGAAAGAGAAAGGAAAAAATCAATAAAATGTCATTATAGAGGAGGAAAAGTGTATCCTAGTTTTCTTTTTTCCATGTTATAGAGCCGTAGCTAGTTGCATGTAACTAGGTCATGAACTTGACCGAATTTCCTTATTGAAAATCGAAAGATTCCATGTAGCATATGTTGGTTGTATGTTCGTTTCGTGATGTAAGGCAAATGGAAACGATATGTTGGGGTTTGGTTTTGTTGTTTCGCTTTAGTCTTCACTACTGATTAAGTGAAAACAAACAAGAGAGAGAGAAAGAGGTTCCTTGTGCAACCCAGCACGAATTCAACAGGAACTGATTTCTTAAAAAGTCAAAGATCAAAGTGATGAAGATGTTTGCTTTCAATTAACTACTAAGTTCTTTTGTGAAATTACATAAGTATGTTTTTGTCTGGTTTTGAATGAGGTTAGTAGACTTTTTGTTATTTCTAAGAACATTTTTTTTTCTTGCAGATTTTTTATTTAAATGGTATATAGGACAAAATTCAAACATTTATCAATTATAAGAGATTAGGGAATTGAAAATTCACATTCTCGATCCATAGTTATTTGTCTTCTGAAGATAATTTCTCTCTCGGATTTAGATTTCCTTTCTTGGATAAATCGAATGTGAACTGACATTCTCATACCCTAAAAAATCTGTGTTTTATCCGCTTTAATATACCATCTGTAAAATTTCTAAAGAAGTGATTTAGTCTCTTTCTTTTCCTACAACCTGATGCCTCAGGCATATAAGAAGGACGTTTCATTGTTAACTCTTCGTTGCTTTATCCAACGTGTATTACTTTGGATATGCCCAAAATAAATTTAAAATCGATAAAAAAATGTTTTGAATGGAAAAAAACGTATACTTTACTGAAAACAAGTGAATAAAGAGCTTTGATGATTTAACTATTATAATGATAATAATACTTTTTAAGAGATAATTTTCTTGCTTAATCATCTTATTAATGATAGAATCTCTTCTATAATTTTAGTTTTACACTGATATAAGGACTGTGACAGAAAAACTGTCCCACTCTAATATTAGGTCGCCAAAAAATATGAAATTTAATAAGCAGCCTTTAAATGTTTGTCCAAAACTTTCTCCCTTTTATTGTTAATCGAAATCTGACAAGGTTAAGAAGAAATGCCAAATCAATTAGAGAAAGTGAAATTAAAAATAAAAGCTATCCAAGAACATCCAGGATGGACTCAGCACAAAGTGGCCAAAACAACAAACGCGTCCTTGAAAGCTGTGGGGAATACCATAAAACGGTATGAGGATCTAGACTTAAATCGCCGACCGAATCGAAATCAGGACAAAAAATTTGATTCTCCAGCCCTTAAAAAATCAAAAAGATTGTTACTCTTTTCACAAACAAACCGGGGATCTCTTTTAGAAAAGCGGCTCAAAAGGTAAATACTTCCGTGGAATGAGCAAAGAAGAAAAATCGCATTAAGTCTCATAAGGCTCAGAAAGTTCCAGATAGAAACGCAGTGAAGAACAGGGAAGCCAAGAAACGAGCTCATCATTTATTGAGGGAATATTTTTTTAAATTTAAAAATTAGGTAGCTTTTCTCAGCTCAAATAGTATTAAGTGTTGAATGGTCGTGGCAATGTCGCCGAAGAATACAGGACCAAAAAACAGACGAAGTTAACAAAGAAGTTTTTAGACAACGGGCACCATAAACTCCGATATAGGGGAATAATGTTTGAGGAAACAGTTATTACCTTTCTAGAATGCTCACAAGAAGTCTCGCATCTTTTGGCCGGATCTGGCATCATGCCATTATAGCAAAAATACTCTAATTTCGTCCAAAGCGGGTGTAATCCACCAAACTGCCCGCAGCTTCGAATTGTGGAGAGATATTGGGCTCTATCAAAAAGAATTTTGAAGTAAACAAAAAAACTACAGATAATGTAAGAGAAATCCGAACTGCGGCGACAGGGAGGATTACAGAAGATACCTTAAAGAACTTAATGGGAGGCTTGACTGATAAAATTAAATTATTTAATAAATCTTAATTTTTATTGTTTTCCAATGATTCAGCTTTAATCTCAATAAATTAAAGTTTTCAAAACATATTTTTGTTTTTAATTTGGTTCAATACTTCGCAACATATGGACAAGAATGTATGCGTACATTTATAGTTTCTTTAATAGTGTGTTAATGTATTGATAGAGCAGTGTCCTTGACAGACAAAGGTTGTGGGTTCGAGTCCCACCCTCTCCACTGAGGGTTTAGTGATCTTATATAGATTCTCCCTCACACTATCAATTCCTATAAGGAATTTCAGTGTAAAACTAAAAATTTAAAATTTAAATGTTTCTAATATTTTGATTTTAAACATAATTTTGAAAAAAAAAAATGCAAAACCACTGATTTAGTTTTAAGAAATGAATAAGCAAACTATAACTTTTTTCAATTAAGACTTTCTAGAAGAAAAATTTTCATTAAAATGGCAATTTGAAGAAGTTTAATTAACGGCCCTAAAAAATCACAAAAGTTAACCCCTTTTGCATTTTTTAGAAAATGTATTAATGTTTTTTGTTGTATTTAATTAAAAGGCTTAACAGTTTCGTTGAGGTAATTTTTACACAATTAAGTCAAAATTCTCATTTATTTTCTTCGATATTTCTAATTAAAAATTATTCATAAA
>JXPG01024050.1:0-10269 GCA_001015175.1 Megaselia abdita
TTCTGTGTAGATTCTGACTCGACTGTGTAGATTCTGACACAAACTTCACTCATCTATGAAGAAGGCTTGAGACATCTTGAAGCCTCATGCCTGTTCCAAGGTTTTTTAAATGCCACAGTCGAATATCCTTTTATAGCTAATGACAGAAAATTCGAAAAATAAATAAATACATTAAAGAAATTAGTCAGATGGAAAAAATCTACGGCGGAACATTAATAACAGATACTCCCAATCGCAGCCCAGAAACCACACGAAAGACCAATTAGAAACAAAAAACAACATTCTTCTAAATCAACAATCCAGAGAGACAACCCGTCGTCCATAATAAAGAGAGCAGAAAGTATAGCAAAAAATATAGCAGAAGAGGAAACCTGCCCAACATAATGACTATATTAAAGATAATTTCTATAAACTCATCACCCAAGTAGAATTTCCAACATTTCCATGAATTAATTAAGGGACTAACCCTTCACGCTGTTTTTGCGTCCTTTCCTATGATTAGCAGTCTGCAATCTATTAAAAATTATGCTCCATTAATATTTACATATGGCATGAATTTCAATTCATAGCTGCTTATTTGCTTCCCTCCCTTTCATAAACCTCTCTACCGCGTTGCTGCTGCTGTTGCTGCAAACATAACAATTATAGTCAGACCTACCGCATTTAAAAGGCTATTTTAGATTCTTTTTGCTGTTTTGTTCCCTTTATGCGATATTATTAAAATTCAATTGAATTTTCTCGCTGACGATAAGTATCTTCTTCTATACTCAACTCTCAGGTCTCGGTCTGGCTGTCGAAGGAAAGAACAGAACTACAAAAAACGACGAAATTGTAAAACGGATGTAAATAAAAATCAACCATTGTTTCTCCATTCCATCATCATCTTTCTTCATGATAGCTAATCTCAGCTTAAAACCTTTATTTCATTCTTTTCATTTGCTTTGTTTTTCTATATACGTTTCTGATGAAGTTTAAAGTTGACGTAGTCTTATCGATCATAAATTCTATACACTTTAGGTCTATAAACTATCTGCACTCTTGGAAATTGTTGGGTTTAGAGGAATTTCAGGACTGAGCTTGAAGGTTCTTACTATTCTGGAAATCTGTGAGGAATCTTAATTATCAAAACAATCAGAAACCTTTCTCAAAAGCCCACTCCTCCAAATACCCAACCAAAGCCAACAATTTCTTCCAATCTCCAAAGAGTTTGGCAAACCTAACATTATGGCCAGTGAAACATTATAGCCATCCAACATAAGCCAACCAAATTTCCTTCAGTGTNAGTTTTGTCATTCAAGTATTATGGCCAGTTAAACATTATAGCCAGCCAAAATACTCAACTCAAAAAGTAGAAATTAAACATTTCTCAAAAGCCCACTCCTCCAAATTTCCAACCAAAGCCAACAATTTCTTCCAATCTCCAAAGCGCTTGGCAAACCTAACATTATGGCCAGTGAAACATTATAGCCAGCCAACATAAGCCAACCAAATTTCCTTCAGTGTCAGTACTTTCAAAGAGTCAGTCAGGAAAAAGTGCATAAAGAATGAATAATTTTATTAGTTTTACAAAAAATTAGAATAAGAATCAATCTTTCTTTTGAGGAGAAACAGAATATGGTAAGTAATAACAATAATAACAGGACCGTCACGATTATTGTATAATTGTTTGTGGTTTATAAATTCAATTTTTATTTAAATTGAGGTCTAGTTGGTTTTGAACTCGAAGAGGGCATTACAGATTGCTTTTGCTGATTGGATTAAGTTCTGGGTTGCTTTGATGTCAGACTTGGTTTTAAATTACTTCTTTCTTATTGATGGGAGTATTAGGCCTTCATTTAATTGTTGGTCTGTTGATTTATGTCAACTACGCCTATTTGGCTTGGATATTAGATAATTTCACGATTGTACTAGATTTGACAATCACTAACTACCTTCACTCAAAAATGTTGAGCTAACTTCATGAGATTTTTATAAAAAACGAATTCACACAACGAGTCAAATTTGGCTCAGATTGTAGTAGGGAGTAGACCTTAACCAGTAATACTACAGATGTCTTTAAAACAACTACAGAGGACAGTTTCGATCTCTGGTATAAGAACAGCTTCGATTAATGTTGGTTCTCTCTGTAAGATATGGTCAGCTTGCGAAAAATCAAGTCATCTGATCTCACAACAATGTTCCCCTATAATGCTATGGGCCCGTTAACTACTAGGACTACAACAAATAAAAGGTGTAGCAGTGATTTCCCTCTTTTTCTTAATATAGTCAGTGATGAGCTGTTATTCTCCTCGTAAACGTAGACAAGACAAAGTAAATGAAATTCAGTACAGACAATAAGCAATTCAAAAACATAAGGATTGGATCTGATGACTTCCAGTCAGTCCAGGATTTTACGTACCTTGGAAGTTCCGTCAACTCGACCAATGACATGACACAAGAAATCTAAAGTAAAATCATGATGGCAAACAGAACACTGTACGGGCTTCACAGAGTCCTATGGTCGCAACACCAAGCTGAAGATCTACAATACTCCCATCGTACCAGTCCAGATATATGGAAGCGTATCGCGGACATTATCAGGACTACTTCATTTGAGAGAAAATCGATGATGATCTACGGTCCGGTGTGTGAAGGACTCAGTTAACCACGAGCTTTATAATGACGCTACTATCGTGGACCGAATTAAAAATCAGCAAGTTTACTTTAAAAGTGATATCGTATTAGAAGCACCCTGTCACTCGAAAGAAAGATATTACAAAAAATTCTAACGTGAGCACTGAGGATCGAACNCCACTCGAAAAAAAGATATTACAAAAAATTCTAAAGTGAGCACTGAAGATAGAACTCAGAATAGTGACTCAAGGTGTAGATAAGTTATATTAAGGAATGTTTGCTTTATATGTCAGCNAAATCATGACTCAAGGTGTAGATGATATATTAAGGAATGTTTGCTTTATATGTCAGCGCTTTATAGTTTTCCCTCTTCCTCTGAATGAAGTCAGTTATGAGCTGTATGGTGTTTTGGCATGTGTATTAGAATTACCTTGCATCAGATAGTGTCACCGAGCCTCTTCCGAATGCTAATGTGTTCCCTGAGGATCGAAACTTTCAATAATTACCATTAAAGAAACAAACTTCACACCAAAAATTTCACAAGTGTTAACTGTTTTGTAATATCTCTCTTATAGCCATTCACCGCATCTTAATCAGTCTAATTATATTCATGCTTTAGTTTTTCCTCTTCCTCTGAATAGAACCAGTGATGAGTTGCCTGTTATTCTAACATGTGCATTACCTTTCATCAGATGCTATCACCGACTCACACGAAAGAAATATCTAAAATTCTAACGTGTGCACTGAGGATCGAACTCATAACTTAAGGTGTAGAAGTGATATTAAGGAAAGTTTGCTTTCTACATCAGCGCTTTAGTTTTCTCTCTTCTTTGAATAGAGTTAGGGTTGAGCTGTCTGCTATTTTAACTAGTGTATTAGACCGACTTCCTTCCGATAATTTCTACCGTGTGCCCTCAGGATTGAACTCGAAATCATCAGACTGGAAGGCAAAAGTGCTAGGCCCTATACCAACCAACTTTCAATAATTGCCATTAAAGAAACCAACTTCACACCAAAAATTCCACAAGTGTTAACTGTTTTGTAATGTCTCTCTTATAGCCATTTTCCGCACTGTAATCCGTCTAATTATATTCATGCTTTAGTTTTCCCTCTTCCTCTGAATAGAACCAGTGATGAGTTGCCTGTTATTCTAACATGTGCATTACCTTTCATCAGATGCTATCACCGACTCACACGAAAGAAATATCTAAAATTCTAACGTGTGCACTGAGGATCGAACTCATAACTTAAGGTGTAGAAGTGATATTAAGGAAAGTTTGCTTTCTACATCAGCGCTTTAGTTTTCTCTCTTCTTTGAATAGAGTTAGGGTTGAGCTGTCTGCTATTTTAACTAGTGTATTAGACCGACTTCCTTCCGATAATTTCTACCGTGTGCCCTCAGGATTGAACTCGAAATCATCAGACTGGAAGGCAAAAGTGCTAGGCCCTATACCAACCAACTTTCAATAATTGCCATTAAAGAAACCAACTTCACACCAAAAATTCCACAAGTGTTAACTGTTTTGTAATGCCTCTAATAGCCATTTTCCGCACCTTAATCCGTCTAATTATATTCAATCACATTGCTCATAACATAATAACCTCTAAGCTGTCATTGCAGTATGCAAAATGTGAAGAGATCTAGATCTTCGACTTATTGCCTTCGCCTCTGAGAAAAAAAAGAAACAACCTACATTGTTTTGTTTGAATTGAATGCAAATAGCAAAACTGAACTGACTAATGCTAAATATAGAGATATTATTAATTTTGTGCTCATTTTGTCGACATTTTGCTTATGTTCTTTCGCTCGTTCATCAAACAATAATTCGTCTGTGTTTTAAAAGACTGGCTGCCATCAACATGCCATTTCATGGAGCACAGCAAAGTGAGAAAGACCTCATTTCCTGCTGTCCACAAAGAGTTTCTATGAATCTTATAATGCGCCTCTCTCTCTGTCTGCCTGAACTGCCTTCACTGCAGCGATGATGATGAAGACGAACAAGAAGAAGCACAACAAAACAACCCAACTCATCATCAGACAGTATTAAAAACAGTCTTTAATGAGGAAAATACCCACACGTACTTTACATTTTTACACCACAGTTCAAAATGGCATACAGAGTGCCAACTAAATGTAATTATTGGAGAAATGGTGTTTTGTTTTTATGTTTTTAAAGACATTTTTATTAAGGTTTTATCTAGTGGGGGCTTTTATGTTAATGGAATTTCGATTTCGAATTATTATTGGTTTCTGGGATGAGATGATTGGTATCATCGATGAAATGGAATAGAAAGTTGTTGAACTTTGAATTGAAATTTTCTTAGAATTTCTGTTAACACTCTGTTAATAACAGTTATCGCAAGACATTATAGAGAAATTGTAGATATGCAAACTTTCGGAATCTGATGTCTTCTACTTCAGCTTAAGCACCCTGGGTGTTTCGTTTCAGTGGAAAACATCTTAATACGAAAGTTTTGCTATCTATTATTTGTCTATGATTTTCCACTTCAGCTTAAGCACCCTGTTAGGCTCTGGTAGGGTGTTTCGTTTCAGTGGAAANAAATAGAAAGTTGTTGAACTTTGAATTTAAATTTTCTTAGAATTTCTGTTAACGCTCTGTTAATAACAGTTATCAATGGAAATCATCACAAGACATTATAGAGAAATTGTAGATATGCAAACTTTCGGAATCTGATGTCTTCTACTTCAGCTTAAGCACCCTGGGTGTTTCGTTTCAGTGGAAAACATCTTAATACGAAAGTTTTGCTATCTATTATTTGTCTATGATTTTCCACTTCAGCTTAAGCACCCTGTTAGGCTCTGGTAGGGTGTTTCGTTTCAGTGGAAAACATCAGAATTCGTAGATGAGAAAGATTTACAATTGAGAGTAACTTTACAACACCCAAAAGATCCATGAAAAAACCATGTTCCTTCCACCTCCGATTACTGAAACTGCAACACTGTTGATAAGCAAATTTTCGTAGTCTTGCTGATGAAAAACCAACCAACAATTCCCATCTGAAAACAAAAACTCTCCAATGTTATGATTATGAAACAGTTTCCCCTTTATGCTGAGAGAGGAGCACTTAAATTTCATCTCGCGCGTCGTTTGGTGCTGGAGTTTTATGTTTATTTTTATACAAATTTAAGTGCGAATTTTAACACGTTGTGGTGTTCACTTGATGTGCCAGAATAATATTTTTTGCTTTCATTATGTAAACAAATTCTGTAGAGAGGCCAATTAAGCTTAATACAATTTTTCCTCTGTGTTTTGTTTATAACATCGTTGATTAAAAGATCTACACTATATATATAAACAACATTGTTGGATTTGAGAGTCATCGTTCCTCTTTAGTTCTGTGAATAATATGTTTTAGTTTCGCGGATATATTTAGATATGCGTGATTCATTGGGCTGTCATTTGTATTAGACGTTTGGGCGCCATTTGATTTGACAGGGTTGGTTTTGTATTGAGGGACATTGTTGGGTATTTTGGAGGTAAGGTGTCATGGATAACTGGAAATTGGCAAGAAAGGTGGATAGTGTGCTAACATGAAGGTAGGGCAGGGTTTACCCTTGAAACATGGAATTTATCAGGACAAATAGAGGACAGAACGGTACTGCAAAGCGCGACTGACAATGACACCTATGAACTCGAGCGACTATGCACACTCCGCTTCCGAGGAAGATTTCTCAGCACAGTTGAGGTATCTTGGAGGTAAGTAGGTGTGCTGGGTAATTGGACAGGCAAGGATAGTGGAGTGTCTTGTATTTTCTACCATCAAGGTAGGGCTGTCTAAAGAGTTTACCCTTGAAACATGGAAGACAATATGTAAGTACAAGAATGGGTTAGAAAACATGTAAGGACAACAATATACATTTATTAACCAGCTAACAAGAAGTCCTCAAGCTACGGGAAGAGTGTTTCTTAGAGCTGCTGAACTGTGAAACAAGCTGTGTTCCTTCACAAGCAGAAAATCAACTACCTTATGACTTCCAGAATGACGATAAAGACACATCACCTAAAAGATCAGATGTAGACTCAGCTATTTAGATTTTAAAGACCAACAGGAGAGAATGAAATGAGGGTATAATGGCTGAACTGTTGAACACATTAGGGCCTTCTTTCAAGGACGTTTTTCCCAAGCTACTTTGTAAGATATGGAAAAGATGCGAGAAGAGTGAAATATTAGCATCATCTGAAAGGTGACAAGAGAGATTACAAGTACTATCCAGACACAATCCTGCTCAACGTAGCATACAAGATCTTATAGCTTGCCGGGCCTTATCAATGCATTTTCTTGTCTGGAAAGTCGACCGATCAACTTGTCAACCTAAGACAATCTTTGGAGAAGACATATGAATTCCAAGTCGATAGACGACAACTTTTCATCGCCTTTCAACAAGCGTACGACACTATAATCAGAGATGATCTATAGAACAACTTTGGTATCTCTGGCAAGCTCATCAAACTATGTCAAAGGATGCTGCGGTACATGTGGAGTTGGGTCAAAGTCGCTGCTAAACCTCAAGCATTTATACAAGGAAACGCACTGTCGGGCAGCTATTTCAACATAATCNGATTCCAAGTCGATAGACGACAACTTTTCATAGCCTTTCAACAAACGTTCGACACTATAATCAGAGATGATCTATAGAACCACTTTGGTATCTCTGGCAAGCTCATCAAACTATGTCAAAGGATGCTGCGGTGCATGTGGAGTTGGGTCAAAGTCACTGCTAAACCTCAAGCATTTATACAAGGAGACGCACTGTCGGGCAGCTATTTCAACATAATCATAGTCTACATTCTTGGATATGCCGATGACTTGCTCGTAATGGAGAGTAAAACATCAGACGTCAAATACATAATCCTAACGTAGGTCTACAAGCCAATGGAGTGAAAGACACAACGAAATCGGAGCTACCGTCAACATTCGGAGATACAACGTGATCCAGAAGTAAAGCGGTAGTAAAGCGAAGCATAGTTTTATCAAACACATTGTCTGTTCAGTTTGAATAGGCTATTCCGGTCGACTCAGATACTTCCAGGAAGACTAAGCTTTCCAACGAGCACGTCTTAATAATACTTCTGTATGGTGCAGAATTCTGAATCTTCACTTCGGAAGACGAAGGAGTTCTGTCTTATGCGTGGAAGCCGAATGGAGAATATGTCTGTTCAGTTCGAATAGTCTATTCCGATCGATCGATCAGATGAGTTCAGGAAGACCAGGCTAAATTTTACAATGATACTTCTGTATGATGCAGAATGCTGGATCTTCACATCGGAAGTTCAAGCAGTTGATACCTTATACATGGACAATGAATGGAGAATACAGAACATGAACAGAATATTTAAATCGTCAAAAGAGTACTACCTCAGAAGTTATCACTTAAACCAAACAAGTATCCGAATGAAGTCTAAATGTTCCTACAACCCTCAACCTATTTCTTAAGTGCCGAGAATCCCAATATCATATACATCCCAGAATACTCTCCAATTACCCTAAATCTTCGAATGCATCAGAAAATCCAACCCAAATCAATCTTTGTACAGCCGCCAATCAATCACAGAGAGCAAATAAGGGAATATTGTATAACGTGTCAGATTTTGAGTAATAAACCATGTAACCCGCATTAAACAGAATTTTAGAAATTAGGGAAATTTTCTGAATAATAATAAAAAATTAACTCGAAAATTGAAATGTTCACGTTGTTGTCATTTACATTTGCCAAAAATATTTCTGTCACATGAGATAATTTCCTCCACTTTACCATTCACTGCATCGAATGCTATACTACTGTACTGCTGTATATTATGGAATGTTAATCGGTAAATTTCTATGTGACGCGGCGAACGAACCAGCCAACCAACCAACGAATAAAATAGGAACTCAACTATAAATCAATCTTGATAATTTTGTAAATATATTCTNGATAATTTCCTCCACTTTACCATTCACTGCATCGAATGCTATACTACTGTAGTGCTGTATATTATGGAATGTTATTCGGTAAATTTCTATGTGACGCGGCGAACGAACCAGCCAACCAACCAACGAATAAAATAGGAACTCAACTATAAATCAATCTTGATAATTTTGTAAATATATTCTNGCCAAAAATATTTCTGTCACATGAGATAATTTCCTCCACTTTACCATTCACTGCATCGAATGCTATACTACTGTACTGCTGTATATTATGGAATGTTAATCGGTAAATTTCTATGTGACGCGGCGAACGAACCAGCCAACCAACCAACGAATAAAATAGGAACTCAACTATAAATCAATCTTGATAATTTTGTAAATATATTCTATATATACTGAACTACTAGATACATCAGCATTAGGGATATTAGATATGGGGTTTTTCTGCTCCATCCGCATGCTTTGAACATCCCTGCTCCCTCCCTCTCTTTATGGTAACTGCCGTTTGGCATTATGCATGCACGATCCATGCTTGCATGTCGTTTACGTTCAACGACAACAACACCAGATTCAGAATGTCCTTTTTGTTGATATATAAATACATATACGTATAATGCACAGAGAAACAACAAAAAACAAACAACGACATGTTTGCCTTGTGTTTGTGTGTGTGCATTTGTGTACAATCATAAATTATTCCATAATCATACATCATTTTTACACAAGTGCAGATGACAATTTTTTAGGAATTTTCTTTTCGCATTTTATTTTCAATTGAAATATTCTGATAATGGACAGTTGAGGGACATCCACTGGATAGATGGATGGTCGGATGGATGGATGGATGGATGGATGATGGTCTGCCTGCCTTGCCTTTGCTTGAGTTGACTGGTTGAATGGATATATGCGAAAATGCTACTGCCATTCCTTCTATGGGCATTCAGTAATTGCGATAATAAATACTGGTTTCCATACAAAAAACTAACTACATCTTTGGTTTATATGGCGATCGTTATTTTATCTTAGGCAATTAGTTTCATCGAATATAAATAGAATTTTCGTTTTGTTCGTTTTTGTAGTTTTATGGGAGAATCGAGTTTGATTGGGTTTGTGACTTTGGCGCCCGATAGGACAGTTTTATGATGTTAGTTAATTTCTTGGTTCATTAAATTCGACGCCTTACTGGATTTTGCGGAACACAAATTTTGCACTCAAAGATTGGCGTGTGGATTGTTGACTTTATGGATGGATGGTTAGGCAGGCCCATTGAATTATGGAGTCATCATAAACATCTGTTGGGTTTTTGTGGCTATGTTGTAATTTTACGATGGTGTCATTGACTGGAAGGTAGGGGGCTATAGTTATGGGAATTCAATGAACTCTAGAACATTTTCTTTTTGATTGGTCTTGCGGGTATTGGGAGGATGGGAAGAAGATGAGACTATTCAGCTGGTTGTCAGACAGACGAACAGACACCCA
This sequence comes from Megaselia abdita, assembly GCA_001015175.1. Taxonomy (NCBI): domain Eukaryota; kingdom Metazoa; phylum Arthropoda; class Insecta; order Diptera; family Phoridae; genus Megaselia; species Megaselia abdita. Next base: position 10,027 of record JXPG01024050.1, read on the forward strand.
GAGGCATACAGATTCAGGGACACACATGAATCCAGGAACAGAAGGACAGATATTCAGGCAGAGATAGACAGTGATCCAGAGACAAACGGACGACATTCAGGGGCATATACAGACAGCCATCCAGAGACAGACGGACACATATTCAGACACTGACGGACAGACATCCAAAGTCATACAGACAGATAGAGACAATCAACCTTCCGAAGGCAGACGGATAGATTTCCAGATTCTGGCGTACATACA
>JXPG01024059.1:5738-18350 GCA_001015175.1 Megaselia abdita
GCAATGGGGTACCACTGTAAAATGTTTGAGTCAAAACTAAATTTTTTTTTTAAATTTACATTTTAATCAAACTTTGCTTTTACAAAGTGTTTTATTTAAGTAAATTAAGACATTTCAGTGAAAAATCAAATATTTTAAAATTTTCGTATTTTTGAAAAGGAAAGGGTTACCACTGATGGATGGTAAATGGAAATTGACTAGTTAATCAAACTTTAAAATTTTGTTCATGATCGACTTAAATTAAAAATATATAAATTGCTTCTGTTATGAAATTGGTAAATAAGTTATGAAATAAGTTATTGCAAAAACGGTATATTGAAATTAGTATCGCGCCAGCTAGTACTTTGAAATGTTGTTCATGATCGACTTAAATTTAATGAAAAATATGTAAATTAGAATTGCTAATTGTATAGAATTGACAGAAGGTCATTTATATAGATATAATATATTTAAAAAAATAAATTTTGACAATATAATATAATTTAATTATATTTTTAAAACATGTTCTTTTTTATAATAAATATTTTTCTATAAAGAAATGAAGTTAGATTCAATTCCTTCAAATATTTATAAGTCATCAAAAACCATATACCCTTCAAACTTTCGACAGTAAATTAAGAAAGAAAAAAGAGCTCTTCAAAATCCATCATCCTAAAATCCAATTTGAATTCTCGAAGAAACATTCAGAATAATTACTCCCAAGAGTTGAAGTGAAGAAGAAATCCGTAAAGGAAACTCAAAATCTAATCAAAATAAGAGTGCTCGACTCTATCCTTTCACCATTCATCCAACCACCACATAAAACCCCTTAAATTGCCAACATAAACATTTGCGAGTAATAAAGTGAGCAACATAAAATTTCAAACACACAGTCTTAGAAAAAACACCTTTTTATGAAACTTTTCAGACACACTAGAAAACTACAGACTATAATCTCCATAAACTAGTAATTACATGTGGTCCTCCATGAACTTTGACTCTTTCCGAAAATGTATAAATGCGAGAGTGTGTGTGTGCGAGACTGTAATAACAGGCTACATAGAATCGAATAGATACATAAAATAAAACCTACACGAAAAATCCTTCAAAAAGAAAGAAGTTACAACAGAAGCAGCAGAAGCACATATCCTGATGCTGATTCTGATCCTGCTGTCGAAGGAAACAAAAAAATAAACCTTAATATTAAAATGAAAAATGTGTAAAAAATCTTGTTTTAATTTCCTAGTTCTCCTTTTTCTGATCTGAATGAACAGTATAGTATAGTATACACATTCAAATGGTATAGAACATCATATCCTCAAGAGATAAGTAATAAAATCTGATGCCAAATGCGACATAAAAGTAACGAAATATTCAATTTCCACTTAGGTTGAGGAGGGAAAAAAATCTTCCGTTTCTGGAGGAATACAACGCGAACACAAGACACAAATATACACCGGCATTTCATTTCGCTCAGAGTTCATGCGCACAGTACAAAACAGAAACACCAACCGGTTTGGGAACTCAAAGCGTATACTTATTGTATAGTGATAGTGAAGAGAACTGAAAGAAGAGTGTTTGATTTCTCTTCTGTCTTGTGGTGGTGGCATTGCATGGTATGGCAAGGCATGGAGGCAGAAGAGGAAGGCAGTTGTAATACACAGCAGTTGAAGCCAGTTAGTGTGTGCGTCTAATATGCTTTTTGTTGTCGTCGTCGTCGTCCCCACTATTTGGCATGAAAACGAAGAAAATTTCTAAAAATTTAGTTGAAGTTTGTTTACTGTACGGAACATTAACTCGAATTCCGTCTGTCGCTGAACGATTCTCTTTTTGCGGAAGAACTCAAGAATAACATAGCAAAAAATAGCAAAAACATAGCAAGCTAGAAAGCAAGTGAAGAGGTGCAGTGAAGAACAAGAAGAAAACTTGAGTGAAGAAGCAGTGAATTAATTGTTCGTTCTCATTCCAAAGTAAAGTAACTGTAGAGAAGAAGAAGTAAAAAAAAAATATTTGTCAGACAAAGGAAAGCTTTTGTTTATTGTCTGGCGGGATTAAAATCCGCACACCCGCGAATAATCAACCCCTTTTTCTTTTTTTTTGTTCGTTTCGTTTTTTTGTTGTTTGCGAATAAGGATAATCTACAAACACTGATGCACAAACACACACATACAGATAGACAACACAATACTTCCGCAATTGTGGACCGCGTCTCATTCAACTCATTTGAATTTACCGCGCGCCACCGATCATTGTTCCTCGTCACGCCATCTATTCATTCCGTCCGTCGTTCCGGCTTGTTCTCCCCTTTCCAATTGGGAAAGGTCGGTCTTTGACCTTGTAATTGTAATTTCTCTGCTTTGAATCTGCTTCGTTCGTATATCGTTTCTCTTTGTACGTAAAGTAAGTAAATGCTGTCGTCGTCAACGACCAGACAGACACACCTATATTTCTTCTTGGAATGGATTCGATTCTATAGTATGGATGGAAATTGTGAGGATGGAAATAGAAGAATGTTCCCGCATCAAATGTGTGTGCTTATTTGAATTTGGGGTTATTGAAAGTAACTGGACAAGGTGTTTTTTGTATTTTTTTATTTATTTGTTTGTTTGATTTGTGTTTATATGATTTTTGTGGAGTATTTATTGCAACTCTTCTGTAACTGCATTTCTTTTTTAAAAAAATACTGCGGACAAAATTTGTATCCTAATACACACTTTAAAATATGTAACATATAAAGGAATATTTACTATACACTTTTTTTTTAAAACTAATTCAGAAATTGACCAACTCACATCTTCTGGGCCCATCCTCACCTCAAATAATATATAACCATAAAATAATATTACAAATCATAAAGTCCATAAAAATACAATTATTTCCAAACTTTTGACAAAGGATTATAGGTCTTATTAGTACCTTAAAAATGATGTATCACACGAGCGTATATTATTCAAGATAACGAAGTTAAGCACTAAAATGTAAATTTTCTATAGTCCATTTTACGGGTTTTCGCTTCCCTACTCCACTGCGTACAGAAATTTAAAAAGTAATGATGGGGGTTTGAGGGCTTCAGCAGTACCTTTAAAACGCGGTATCAAACTTGAGAATCGGATAAAATTTGCTGAACTAAAATTTAAAAAAACTTAAAATGGAAGCTTCCAGAANAGAATTAAAGCGCTAGATCCATCTCGACTCGACGAATCGAAATTCTGTTATGGGCAGCTTGTAGTAGTAAGATAGACCTTTACAATGAGGTATCACATGTCAATATCGGACAATGTTCACCTCTTCAAATCTTCGCTGCAAAAGGTTTATGGCAGACGAACGGACAGACGGATAAATCTAGTACATAAGGGCATTAAAAAAATAAAAAATAGATGGAAATACATTATGTTATAAATATGTAAAGCACATATGTGCGATACTCATTAAAATATGTACCATACATCATTGTGTAAGTTACTTATTGAAATATGTTGCATTCTGCCATTAATTTAAATATGTAAGTTTGTATCAATATATTATGTGCAGCATGAATAGAATATCTGTTGCACAAATAAAATACATGATACACTCAAAGCAATATATATTTTCCTGATCATTAAAACGTGTAGGACACTTATTTCGAATGTAGAATATAAATGTGAATCAATTTTACATTTTAAATATGTCCTATAAAAATAAATATAGAATCGATTTCCAAATTATGTTTTTACATTATGGATATCGTTGGACGTTGGAAGCTTGACAGAAGTAAGGAAATATATATGGAATTGATTTCTGATATAGCAATAGGTTCCAAGATTCCAGAAACAGTTCCGTTGCCAATTTTTACAATATGGGTATTGTTGGACGAGGAATCTTAAGTCAAAAAATAAACATAAAATCGATTTCTGGCATGGGAAAGGTTTCGCGATTTCAGAAATAGTTCCATGGCTATAAATACGTTTATCGTTGGACGGAATTTTGAGAGTCAAGAAACGTATGTTATGATCTCTGAAATAAAAATATGTTTTAAGATTCATCAAGACAATAAATACTCTCAAGAACGGAAAACAAAAAAGAAATTAAATAACTAAATAGTTTACGCAATAATTACAAAAAAATAGTAAAATTAAAATCTTCAAATGAAAAAGAAAACAATGAAGAATCAANCGTTAAATATAAAAAAAATAATTAAATCACATACTAAAAAAAATAAGAATCAAAATAAAACTTTAGAATCGACAAAAAAACAATCGAGCATAAAACATAAAATTACAGAAATAATAGCAAAAAAAAAATCAAATTCGAGAAATATTAACTAAAAAGAATTAATCATGAGTCAAGAAACGTCTGTGGATGTCAATTTCCGAAATTAGCTTACGCAATAATAACAAAAAGAAAAACAATAAAATAAATATAGAAAAAGTCAAATGTTAATATTCAAATTCTGTCGTCAAAACAACAATTACATTCAAGGATTTAAAAAAAATAAATAAAATAAAAGATTATTTTACAATTAATAAAAAAAAAAAAAAAACTAACAGAAAATATTAAAACAAATAATAAAAACATATAAAATATAGAATTTGTTCAGTGTAAGTCATAAAACAATCCAATGATACCTCAAAGTTCTTTTCTAAATCAGTGATTTAGTTTTTCCTCTTCCTCTTAATAGAAGCAGTGATGAGCTGTTTGGAATTTGAATTTCATAAATATCGAAAAGACGAGAGTTTCTCTAGGTAGTATCTCCGAGTCACACGAAAGAAAACTTCTTACGAACAATTCCTAATTGTGCACTGGGAATCGTCATCTTTAAGAATCATTGAGACATCTTTTAAAAGAAATCAAAGTTCTCAAAGAATTCTTATTTTCTCTTAAATATTTTTTAAGAAGTCTAAAAGATTTCTCGAAACATTCTTTGAACGTAAGAAGTTATCTATTAAAATTATTTTTCAATCTTCTTGTTCTAGAAAGATATTTCTTTAATACCCCTTTAGTAAACTTAAATAAGAATTTTGTTCAAATTGTTTTACGTGGTTTATACAAAGCTTATAAATTTAAAATTAAGCCTTTTTAAAGCCCTAAAAATCCCTCAAAACAAATTAAAAAAGCCCTTGTAGCGAAATACTCTACTTGGCAAACGTTTCAAAGTTGAAATTATCTATTCATTCCTGATCTAAAAAATAAAGTCAAATTTTTACTATTATTTAGAAAAACATTTTTTTGTTATATTTCGAATCTTACAAATTAAATAACTTTGTAGTTTTATTCAATTTTCAAACAAGTAAATTGCATAAAACAAACACATTTTTAGAAAATTAATTTTAGATAACTTTATAATAATTGATTAGCCTATGTAAAGAAACATTATTGAGTAATATTTCTTGATGCGTTAAACAGAATAGTTACAAAAGTACAAACTAAAAATTACAAAAAAAATTAAAAAATAATAATGAGCACTGATAGTGAAACTTTTAGGATTAGACAAGTTTTAAGAATTAAATTTTAATTTAAAGAATTACAAACAAATTTCCGAAATGACATTCTCATTTTAAACCAAAAATCTGAGTAACATTAAAAATCAATATTTTTATTAACAGTTTAACATTAATTTAACTTTGAATTTATGGTCTATGTATTTTTTTCAACATTCTATAAATCACTTTCAATTTTTTTTTGTTTACTGAACTTCATTTAATCTAAAGCGTTTAGTTTATATCAAGAAAAATTAAAACAACATTTTTTGTATCAAAAAGTTTTCAGATACTCAATAAAATTCAATAAAATCAAACAATAGATACTTTTTCGAAAATGTTCATGAAAGTATCTGATGTTTGGTTTTACACACTCGATAGCAACTTAAAAATATATTTACATGAAAAAACTTTCAATTTTCCCACACCATTCAAAAACGACTATCTGACAAGTGAAAAACTGCCAGATAGGATTTGAATGGTAATTTTTCTTAAAAACAATAAAAACAATATTTTTTATCTAAAAGTTTTCAGATACTCCTTCTGATTCGGTAAAACCAAACAATAGATACTTTTTCGAAAATATGAAGAAAGGTCGATGAAAAATGTCAATTTAAATCTCAAAATTTTTCGTCTGAGGAAAAAATATTGACTATTTTTCATAAATTTTTCGAAAATGTTCATGAAAATTATCTGATGTTTGGTTTTCTTAACTCGATAGCTTCATAAAATTATATCTACATCCAATAACTTTAAAATTTACCAAACTATTCAAAAACGACATCTCATTCTTTAAAAAAATTAAAACAATATTTTTTTATCAAAAAGTTTGCAGATACTTCTTCTGATTCAATAAAACCAAACAATATATACGAAAATTTACGAAAAGTTGATGATTTAAATGTCAATTTAAAACTTTTTCGTTTTAGCGAAAACATATTGACTATTTTGCATTAACTTTTCGAAAATGTATATGAAAAGTATCTAAATTTCCGAAAAAGTATCGAATGTTTGGTTTTCTAAACTCAAAAAGTCTAAAAACTTTTAGATAAAAAAAGTATAGTTTTTAAAAAAAAATTACCTTTAATAAATAATCCTATCTGGCAGTTTTTCACTGGTTAGTCGATCTGAGTTAGTCGATTAGATTAGGTTTGAGAAAATTTAAAGTTTTTTGATGTAGATATTTTCTTAGTAGTTATCGAGTGTGGAAAACCAAACATCAGATACATTTCATGAGCATTTTCGAAAAGTTGAAGTATTACTGTTAAAATTTTTGTTAAAGAAATAAAATATTTTAATTCAATAGAATTCACACTATTTGAAATCTTATGGAATTTCTCTTTTTTTCTAATTCAAGATCAAAAGATTTTGTTTTGTTTATTTTTTCAAGTTATTCTAAAAATTTGTTAATATTTGTTTTGTGTTTAAAAAAAAAAACAGATTAATTTTAATATTAAATTTTTGACTTTTCCTTCTATTTAAACATTACAATTTTCTGGAGTTTTGTATAATATATTTGATTTATGAATTCAGTAACAATAAAATTACCTAATCAGGTCGAATAAATATTTTATTGAATGATAAGCAAAATATAAAGTTCATAATTTTATAAATGTTCGAATCTCGGCTCTTCGTACTATGACTTCTCTTGGCCTATATAAAACTCGTCTCTAAAAATTATGTTGTCGAGGAAAGGTTTCAGAATATATAAAGATAGAATATTATGTGCATCATTAGTCACGCTGATACCTATATGGTTTTTATATCCATTCTTGTCTCATTTTTTGTTAATAGGTGTTATCATTCTGAGATTCCACTTACTTGACATAGATAAAGTTGACCATATCTTATGGGAAAGCTGATGCGATGCAGGTATTCCATATGAAGCTGTTTCCAAGGATTTTGACGAGCTCAGCTGGAATTACATGGAAAAAGGGACTGTTGTTTGTTTTCAGCTTTCTTAAGCTTTGATCTCGAAAAGTGAGAGCGGTGAAGTATTTCGTCTTCTTCACCTGATTCTTTGTATCATTTGAAAGAAGTTTTGCTTTTTCACGGTTACCACGAAGTTCCGAAAAGTACTCCCGCCATGTATCGAAAATACCATCATCATTTACCAAGAGATGTGCAAATGCATCATCGTTGCAGAAGGTTAACGATAACCTTCTATCAGATGTTCTACCTGGTGATACAACTTTCTGCTGAACTTTGAATACTTTTTTTTTTAAATCTGCATTGAACATTAGCTCAAATTAGATATACATACATTTTTTGACTCTTGTTAAATTTCCAATGTGTCAATACGTACATGTAACAATAGTTGCAAATTATACAAATAAAGCGAATATCATAAGAGTCTAAACACCCTTACACTCGTAGTAATTGACAATAGGATTTGATCCTTTATGATGGTCCTTTCTATGATGCTCGTTGTTCTGAGAGTGATGTTTTATTTAAGAGTTTGTTACTTTCGATTCTTATCGAAATGGATTTAGTATATTTTCAGATGTTAGTAAAATATTGGTATTGGTAAGAGTTCTGATACATTAGCTATCCATAGTGACAACTACCGTTGTTCTGAGAGTGATGTTTTATTTAAGAGTTTGTTACTTTCGATTCTTATCGAAATGGATTTAGTATATTTTCAGATGTTAGTAAAATATTGGTATTGGTAAGAGTTCTGATACATTAGCTATCCATAGTGACGGACCAGAGCTTTTGGTAAGAGGCATGAAGGACATTTTGGGAAGTCGTATACCTGGAACGGATTCTTGGGAAATGCCTCTTCTAAGGATCAAGATATAAGCAATGCTGGAATGTTCTAATTAATTTAAGATAGTTGTAAAAAGGTGTGGCTACTCCTTCAATATGCATCAATTATTATATAAAGCTTTTAAAATAATTATCTGTTTTCAGTTAGAGAGTTTATTTTACTCTAAATGTTTATTTCCTTCTCATTGCTTCCTTCAGCACTGTATATTCCCATAGTATAGTAACTCCTAATTCGAACTACTTTTGAAATGCAAAAACCCAAGCTTTCAAGAAAAAAAAAAACATCCTTCCATCTCTAATTATGCTCTAGAAACAGAAAAACATGAACTACAAATTACAAAACAAACCGAGTCGAGTCGGTCGGTCGGTCCATCCTTGTTGCTGCTGTTGATGATGGTGGTTTTCGTACAGCTGATGATGGAAAGAAACATTTGTGTATTCCGTATTTCTAAATCCAATTTTTTAATTAATGTGGAAAGTAGATAAAATGGAGAAAGAATAAAATTAATATTCATTAAAATTAACTTTTGCGCTCCTCGTCTCTTTCACTCCCACTCTTCTTCCTATAGCTCTAGCAAGCTAGTCAGCCATCCAAACTCGCAAGTGCAAGAATAATTTACTTCCGCTCTGTTGGTTTTCAGAATTGCAGGAAGAGGGAAACTGTATAATTACAGTTGCTTAATGTAATATAGGGAAAAAGACAATTTTCTTATTTGAATTGGTTGTTCTATGGTTCTGTCATTTTATACATTCTATTCTATTCTATATAGGATAATGGTATTACCACTATAACACAACCACAGCGACACAATAGAACACCAAGCCATGGCAGACTCTATTGAATGATGGCTTGGTTTTGGTTATAGTATAGGAAGATCATCGATTAAACTATAGAAAGACGGAAACTATATAAACCCACAGAAAGGAGAAACTCAAGAAGTACAAGAAAGAAAAGTTGATCTAATGAGATGGAAATAATTTCTATTTGATTTGAATTTGAAGTTGAATTGGCATATTAATTTAGTTAATCTTTGCAACTAATTAAAATTCAATTATGCACTCTTATCGTCGTAGTCGTCGTCATCATCATCATCATCATCACATATTGACCTTTTCTTGTTTTTCCTGATTGCAATTGGTTTACTGCTCTATTTGCTGCTAATTAGGTTTTTTTTCCAATTAAACATTTCAATATTTATCGATTGGTTTGGACAGACCTTGGGTGAATATTGTTATGGAGATTTTTGTTCTATATTTTGCAAATACATATTGTATCTTGTAGATTCTCTCGGTCATCAATTATATTTTTGATGAATTTTAATGAAGTATTCAAAATACTTAAGAACTTTAGCTCTCCGGTGTGAACAAAGAACACTTATTATGCGAGCCTCAAGTCATAAAGTCTTTCAATGTTTTTGACAGTTTTAAGAGGTGTTGAAATTATTTATTTTCTGCGTTCAAATTTTTCTTTCAACAAAATAGTCAAAACTTTCTTGAAAGATATTTTAATGTTAAACTAAAATTAATTAACTTTCTCATAAAACCATATGTTCTCCATGAAAACCTCACAATACTCAATGCCAGTCCATCAATCAATAGTATTTTCAAATTCACAGTGAGTCAAAAGACCGTAAAAAAGTTTCTTTTTCAAAGAATAATCTCATGATATTCTTCGTCATGAAAAAGTTAAGAGGAAAGTCTTCTGCTAATTAGGTATCTTTAAATATTTGATTACCTACCATCGATCGATTTGAAGAGACTGCCGACGACTACTGTACTATACTATGACTATAATTAACATAGTATTCTTTTTGCTTTTTAAACCAATTACAAACCAACCTTTACTTTCCGTTGGTTCCGTAGAAGCAGGAGAAAGTTACGGAACAGAACAGAAAAGTTTTCTCATAACAACTTATTCATTTTAAGATGAAAATGGAGATGAAGATGAAATCACATCAACCTAGCAACCAACAACCCCGTGAACAAAACACTCGAGAGGCATTAAAACTTATAGGAAAATGTTATTTTCCCCAGTGGAAGAGAATTGAACTGCTCTGTTCTTTACTTCACTGTAGATGTAGCCAACCAGTCAGTCAGTCCACCCTTCTTTAGAGGCGTTGGTAATTTTATTCATTATAATTTTTTTTTTGTCGATTCTTATTTTCCACGAAAACAACTTTTCTCAATTTAATCAAACATAAAAAGTTAGTTACCTTCTCTTTTTCTTATCGTCTTATGCTTCTTGATACTCCGAGATGGAAATAAATTAGAGGAGGGAATCTATATGCCTTCTAGGTAATTGATTTCCACCCGATTTCGGTCTTGGTTCTGCCTATAAAAGTACATTATTTTATTGAGATTACAATTGTTCGAGGCGAAAAGGACAATTAATGGATATTTCAAATAGATTGAATAGATCGAGGTGATTTTTGGTTTATGGTTTGCGGTTCGTGGGTAGTTATTAATGGGGGTGTTAAATTGAAGGTTTTGTGTAATTTGTACTGAGGGGAATTTTAGTGAAATTTAATTTAGAATTTAGAATTTCTCAATTAGAAATTTATATGCAAAAAGAGACTTGGATAAAATATCTATAAGTTTGAATGTTTACACGTTTTAAAAGGTTTACAGATGGACAAAGCTAGAACATAACATAGAACATAAAGACCCTAAAAATAGAATCAACATTTGTATAAAACTTCGAAAACGAACATGTTTTAATAAATATAGTTACAATATTAACCCACCAGAAAATTAAAATGGAATCGATTTTTGGGATGAGAATAGGTCATAAGATTCCAGAACCGGTTCCGTGGCCAAATCTAAATTTAATCTTGAAAGGAGTTAAAACATGTTACCGATTTCTAGAATGGGAATAAGTTCCAAGACAATATCCAAATACGGTTCTTTATTGGGCAATGTTTTTTATGGCTTTTGTTGAACGGGGTTTATATTGAGATTAGTCAAGATTGATGTGTGAAATCGATTTTGAATTATCTGAGTCTTAACAATTTCATCCAAACTTTAAGTTCCTAGAAGTCTGGAATATAGGATAGTAATTCCAGAAGCGGCTTCATAGAAAATCCTTAAGCTTCCTCTAAACAAATAATACAAAACAAAAAAAAAAAACAGAAACAGCAAAGTGTATTTCATCCAAACAATAAATACCCTCAAGAATTAAAAAAAAAAGAAAAACTCAATTAGAACAAATCCAGAAACAGAAAACACAAAATATTCTCAATTCTCCCTCAAAAATAGAAAAAAAATATTCAGATAAATAATAAATACAATATATTAAAATTATAATTGGAGAAAATATATAAAAAATATAAATAAATAAATATAATTAAAAATAAGTAAAAGAAAATTATTTCACCTTTAGTCAAACAAATAATGCCTGCAATAAAATTTAAAAAATATATATTAATAAACATAAAAGAAATATATATCATAGAAGATGAGGCAAATATAATAATAATAGTAATAATAATATTAATAATAATAATAATATTAATAATAANNNAATAATAATAATATTAATAATAATAATAATAATAATAATAATAATAATAATAATAATAATAATAAAATTATATACTTATTTTACAATAACAAAACAATTAATATCTAATAAGTTCTTTTAAGATCTTTTCAATCAATAAGTTATTTTATGAGTTGCAGAAAGCTTAACAATAAATTAAATAAATTGTATTAAAATATGTAACAACAAGTAGAAGGGAACAATACATTTTAGTTTTTGATGGTATTTATTGTTTGGATTATTTTTTAGTAATATTTTTTCGTTTCTTATAATTTTAAAAAAATATTTTTACTCCCTTCTACTTGTTTTAATTTCTTTTTGTTATTATAATTTTATTTTATTTTAATAAGCAATATTTATTATTTGGACAACGTTAGTTTAATTTAATTGTTTATCCTGTGTTTTTTTTTTGTTTGTAAAATAATATGTAATTTTTAATAATATTTCTTTTGCTATTAAATTTTTGATGGTAATTATATTATTTATTTATATTTCTAATATTTTAAAAGCTATTTTTTAAATATATATAAATATATATATTTCCATTTTTATTAGTTCTTTAACTGTTTTCGGCCTTTTTTGCAAAATAATAATAATTTTGTATTTATTTAAATGTTGTGGGTAATTATTGTTTTTCTACAAAATATCCACTCATTCTGATATTTCAAAAGCGCATTTCTTATTGTGAAGTATTTATTGTTTGACTGAAGCTGATTACATTTTTATAAAACAAATTTCCTGTTCCTGTTATTTCTTTTTTTTTTTCTTCAAGGTACTATTGTTTTTTTAAATGTTAATTATTTTTTTTTTTAATACTGGTGATATTTGTTGCTCTGTTGTTTGGAGCTAATGGATTTATGGTGTAAG